>NC_051170.1:92151124-92361124 GCF_013339725.1 Rhipicephalus microplus | reverse complement strand
TCCCGAACGCGCCAATAGGGTCGAATTAGCAGACCCCGCTATGGGTCCTCGCGTGCGACGCCGCCGTCAGAAGCAATGAGGCAGCTGCCGACGCCTCCACCGTGCTCTTATAAATGCCGCCCAGCCGCCGGGTTAGGGCATGACGCTCGCTCGGGCTTGCATCGCTACTCCTCCCACTCTCGTGTCCTGCCTTTGGAGGCGTGTTGTGTTATTTCGGTATATTGACAACAGTGGCGTGTCTTCAACGAGCGTGATCTCCGGAAAGGGGGGAAAGGCAGACGAGGGAGTGTAGCCACGACGCCCGGGATTGTGTAAAATATGTAGTAATAGAAAAACTTTAAATCAGAGGACTGTCCTCTGGGCTTAGAAAGTTCATTATCCTCGGACTAGGTATTATCCTCTCGCGGTGAGTGATTGCTGCGGTGACACGTACATTGGTTGCTGTTCTTTGGTGGCATCAGAAAAGCGAGTGCGAGCACACGTAAAGAAAAAAAAAAACAATCCACAATCTATAATTTTCGAACAACAATACAAAACAATACAATAAAAAACTATGTACTAAGTGTTTGAAGCACGCGCTATAGGGACAGGCTATCGCTATCCCGCTGAACCCTTAAAGGCGAAGCTTAAGAATAGCCCAATTCGCTGAAATACGCCACTGCTTTTTTCTTTTTTTTTTTTTTTGACGGTGAAGCTGTAACACTTCGAGAAAAACGAATGACCGCAAAAACTACCATCATCACGAACGGGTATGTGACACAGAAATTGGGCAAATCCCTCTAACCACCAGTCGTCCTCTTAAGATGAAGAATTAAAGAGATAGCAAGTTTAAAACTACACAATCTTGGCGAGTCCCCTTGAGTGTATGTGCAATATTCTGTAAGGCTCATACAAACAAATGAAATGTGCGGCGAACATCTATTAAGATTTCTGGACAGACATAAACCGTTATAGAAAAAAAATTGAACGAGTGTTCGGATAGCGTCGTAACCGCTTCGCTATCCAGCTGCGCTAGTAAGGTGATAGCATAGCCTTTTAATTATCAAGTATAGTATTGCAAATGGCATATCTTACCGGTACCTATCTATACAGAGCAGGAACCTGAAGGCTTAGAAAAAGGGTTCAGTTTAAGTTGAAGATGTCGAAGCAAGCGATGGAAATGAAAATGATAGGTATAACCTTAAGCAACAGGAAGAAATCAGAGTAGGTCCCGGACAGAACGGAGGTTGAGGATCTTACCATTGAAATTAGGAAGAAGATATGGACATGGGCTGGGCACATAGCGCGTGGGCAGGATAACCGCTGGTCATTGCGGGTAACTGACTAGACTCCCAGATAATGCATATGCACGATATGGAGATGGTTAATTAAGTGAGCCGACGAGATTAATGAGTTTACGGGTATGAAGTTACAGCAGCAAGCATAGGACCGAGTTGACTGGCGGGACATGGGAGAGGCCTGTGTCCTGCAGGCGTAGTCAGTCCGGTGATGATGATGATAAGCATTATCATACACAGATAAACTTTTGCGCCTTCTTTCCTTTTCGCCGTTGAGTGCTTCTTCAGTTGTTATTAAGTGTTTGTGGTGTCCTGAGCTTCAGCTTGTAATGATGATGATGGAGGTGATGGCCTATTTGTATAGCTCACACCCCCTATGGTGGTTATTGACCTCGAAACGAATTAGATATAAGTGATCAAATATGAAAGGTATATATAATAAAGAACTATAGGATGGTTGGGTCCGTGTTTTCAAGTCCTGTTACATTTATGATGTGTGACGTCACAATGACGCCACACCGTGAGGCCACTGATAGAATGAAAATCGACAATTGATTTGATGGCACTGCAGGTCATTTCAACCCTAAAACGTTACTTTCAGCACCTCAATTGCTTCTCAGCTTTTATGTTTACGCCATTAGCGTGTTATTTACCTGCTTGGAAAGAAAGTATATCGTAAACCAAGTGGTCGAATAAAACTCTTTGCTCGCCTATTGCTGGTGCAAAGTTAAAAAGTACAGGAAAGTGGCGCGACAAGGGTCTGAAGCGTATAGACGAGGGAACAAACACAAGCAAACTTGTAATTGTTTGATCGTCTAAGTGTTCGTCTCGTGTTGCGCCGCTGTATGCACGTTAATTCCGCAAACACGAACGTATAACTTGGCTGTGTGCATGCGACGTCTCCGCCGCTGCACCGGATGAAACTAATCACGTGACTATTCGGTCCGCGGAGCAGCGGGATTTTGCCCTCAAGTGTGGATCTAACTTTAAGGAAGTTACACGGGTTAGGACATCGGTTTTCAGCTGGTTTCAAAGTTTCGCGTGGCAGGTGGCCGCACTACACTTCTCCCTCACAGAGAGGGGAAGGCGTAACCCGTTGTCATGACCGGTTTAGACCAATCGACGAGCTACGTATTTCGTCGATTGGCAGCTGTGCGTCAATGCGCGTGAAATGAAGATTGGTCAGGTATAGGGGAAAGAAAAGAGGTTTTTTTTTTTTTCGAAATGTAGGCTCTGCGGCCTATATGCTCTAACACATGCCACCTAATTCCAGTCAACTGGATAAATAAAATAAACAAAACCCGAGGTTAGTCGCGTAAATGCCGTCATTTGTGTCACGTGCACAAGATGATTTAACGCTCGCCCATGCACTGAATGAATGAACGCTGTCTTCACCTTGGAACCAGTGCCGATGAATGAAGCAAAGCACGAATGCTCGCGTGTAGCTCACCAAAAAATACGCACATATATAGGTCCTCGTTTTCGTGGACAAGCTGATGACGTGGCTTTTAGCCTGATCTGTGAATGATTGTAGTTCCTGCGTGCTGACTACTTCAATTTCTTCCCTAATAACACATGTGATTCTTTTGGAACTTAGACATACGTGTTTTTCTTTTGATTTCTCGCTCGGTACCATATACTGTGTGCTTGGGTGCGCGTGTCTGTTATTGCACACAGTGTACCTTTGGATATATCTATTTTTTCTTCCTCGTCCCGCGTCACTAGATGCATGACATTGCACAATTTTAATTTTCCACCTACTAAAAACGTGTATAGTGAACGCTTACTACAGTTCGTAGGAGCTAAAGGGTGGTGTAACATACCACTTCAGATTAAAGATTATAGGGCTTTCTCGAGCACACTCAAAAATATTTCGACATGTAGAACAACAGTACTGATCATTTACAAAACCTTACACATAGTTTGATGTTTCGTCTGTATACTTGTTTATTTTATTATTTATGAACAAAGTGCAACAATGTGTTCTTTATACATTTTTGTACATTCCGTCAAGTATTTACGTCACCTTAAATCCCAATGAAATGTCTCGTGTATTTTGTTCGTTTTCTCGAAAACATTTTTTTTTGATGTTCTGATTTTTTTTATACAAATAGTATTCTGCTTGTATACTTTCTCCTGTTACACTCCCTACTAGCCTATGGCTATGGGTCTAATCAGTGTTGTGTATTTCATGAAACGTAATCACAACAACCTCAATAAAATCCTTGTAAATCCTCGTAAAACACGACGCGAATAACAGCACGATCACTGTAGCCCAAGTCTGATTGAAATATGTTTCTGCATTGTTAATCTTACTCTTCTTTAATATAAATATAAACAGTCCAGGCATCGGTATCTGCTGGCAGCGGGAACTCTTTTGTACTTGTTTAGTAAACAGTGTAAACTAAGAAAAACGTAGAAAGTATTGCCTCACACAATACAACAAAGCAAGATACGTAACAGTGCAACTGGAAACCACGGAAGCGTAATCGCAGAAGCTCGCTCATGTGGAAGGTATATGCAGCACACCTCACAAGCTAGAAGGCCGAATGAGACGCTCCAGATCACACATGACGCTGTGCAGTCAATAATAATCTCACATTCTAGTCTTTTTTAAAGATGCAATGGAGTGCTGATTTATCTGCGATGCGTCACATATGGCGACTCACCTGTTTTGCCTTCGCTTCGCTTGGATCTCTTATTTGCCGACGGCATTAAATCTTCACGAAGGCCACATTAAATAAGGAAGTGAACGGCGCGGTTGCAGCTATCACGCTGTTAATGAAATTCCCGACACGCCATCGCCAAGCAGGTTTTGACACACCCCGGTTGACGATGCTCGAAGTTTATAACACAACTCCCATAACCGATGGGATCTTCCCACATAGGTAGCCATTATAAGGACAACGAGCACACTCAGAGATTGCGCTGACGTGTCAGTATGGCGGAGGACAAACGTTGAGTTCAGGGGTCATCCTACGCTGCGAAACTCCTTTAACGTGCCGTAGTGTTCTAAGGTTACCCCGTCCCACGCGATTGGGTGCCGTAGCCTACACGTATACTACGCCCTGGCTTTCACCGAGCGTTGTAGGAAGATGCCGATCGGGGAGCGGCCGTCGACATGATCATCGGACCGCTGAATCAGACCCACGCTGAATGACTCAATGCTCGCACTGCGCTTGGTTCTCCGGTCTGGATGGATATACGTGACCCGTAGTGTAAAGTGGTTGCGCGTTACAACTGTAGTGTGCAACTTTATGGTGTTTTTCGAAGGGACACGCAGCAGTGCAACTTAATAGCTTTAATTACAGTGTCCAGAACAGGGTACCAAATCATCGGACTTTCCTGCCTCTCATTTCTATTCATGCTTTCTTGTTGTGCTACGCGCGAACGGAGACAAAGAAACTCAGACAACTAATCTTCTTTCTTTCTTTCTTTCTTTCTTTCTTTCTTTCTTTCTTTCTTTCTTTCTTTCTTTCTTTCTTTCTTTCTTTCTTTCTTTCTTTCTTTCTTTCTTTCTTTCTTTTCAAGCCCATTTTGTGCGGCTATAGTGCAACAGTAACTTACTAATCTTGTTAATAATGCAATTTATCGCGCGTAGACATCGCCGTAATCAACCCTCTGTTGGTGGTCCTTTTGGTGCTTTTGTAGATATTTGTTGGTCCATGGCATGTGTAACGCAAATCGAGGGCCCATGCTGCGGGCGCGAGTAGATGGTCCAAGACAAGCACGTAGCCGGAATTTTTTTCGGGGGGAGGGGGGAGCAAAGCCTTTTTGTTTGAGTCTTTTCGTGCCAAAGATGAAGGAAGTTGCCCGAGATTATAGAAGGTGCCTAATTATCAGAATAAAATGAGAACAAAGTGGAATGCAGTAAAAGGCGATTTATACAGCGATCGAAAGAAAGTTTTAACACTGCAGTAAAGGTAATGTGTGCGCACCAGAAAGATTGCTTTCCTGCCAAATAATCTCGACCAAGAAGGCCCATACAGGAACAGTAACGATAAAACTGGTGACAAAAAAAAAGGGGGGGGGGGGGGCGGTGGCAATGCAAAGGAACCAGTCGGACACCTCTCTCTGCCGGACGCTTCATTGCACTTCTCTGCTGAAATTCTCACACTCTGTTTAACAATAGGCCTGCGGAAAGAACGGGAGCCATTTTTTTGGCAGGAATTTTTAAACAAACATACACATTCGGGAAAAACATTTATTGTACAACAATGAACTATAACACGGATGCTTCCCTAACATAAAAGAGGCAGAATGTTAATATACGTTTTAGCAAACAAATTTTAAAGAACGACATTTGCAACGGTCTCACCTTATATAGTAAAGGTCAATTCAAAGAAAAAAAAAAGAAACGAACATGTAACCTGGTTGAAGACAGCGTTCACGCTACAATTTTCATGCGTCGCGGTTTGTCCATAAATGCAGCGGTAACCTTGTCGACACTCACATCTGGTGAATGGACATTTGGCCCAGACTATTAGGCTGCTTCTCAGCCGTCCGGTTCCTCAAATACATTTTTAGTCTTTTCAGTGTCGAGAAGTTGCGTTCTGCAGCAGCTGTACTCAATGGGAACGTTGCCAATATCTTGAGGAGTGTGTTCGGGAAGAGGGCTTTGTCGCATTCAGCTAAAGCGTTCGTCACAAAGCAGAGAAATTAGTCCTCTTGCATGGCTTCCTATTAGGCTTTCCAGATTTCCCATTAGCCTTTTATAAAAGTAAGGATAAGAGCTGTTGATATATCTCTCAGGTAAAAATGAAAGGCCGGCTGCACATGTTGAAATTTGCTTTTGGAGTCGTGATTTGGCAACACAAATTTCAGCGAGGCTTTCAGGTCATCAATGTACGGAACAAACAAAGCTCGTCTGTATTACTGTTCCGCAGAACTACAATTGTAGTATGCCCGGTATCTCTTTGTTCATGCCGCCTATAGAATCTCGCACTTCAATCCAAACTCCTTCGCTCTGTCTTGACATAGAGACAATATTTTGTCGAACTCTGCTGCCTCCACCTTAGTTCCTACCTCTTCAAGTTAAGGCAGCACCAAGTCAACCTGCTCCAGTGAGACGCTCATGTCAATATAAGGGCTCTGCAGATACACAGACAAGTGGTGTGTGAGGCCCAGAAATGTCTCACTAACAACGAGCAAAATGAGAAAGTTGGGAGAAAAGAATCACTGGTGTAGGCAATGAGCCGTGGATAATGTTTATTTGTCAAGGAAGGTGTCCGCGAACTCTTCAAGTGAGCGAACTATCTCGGACAGCGTTTCTCCAAATAATGCATCTGAATCGTAACGTTCCACCCACCTTGTTTCTGAATATCGACGTAGCCGGCCAAATGACATTGTTGACGCTGCTAGATGTATTTTCAGGACCGCTGCCCTTTTGGGTGACACCCGAAATGAAGTGCACGCTTATATTCTTGTTCCGAAGGCCCCTCGAGTGCATTGGAGAGGTAATCCGTCACCCAAACAAAGGTTCAGTGAGTGTAACGAGCAATGCGTGTACAAAGAAATTGGGAAGTCATTCCGGATGAACGCTTGCACTCCTGGAGGTCAACGACATTCTTCCCTCACCTCACCTTCGGGTCATCGAACCATTTGATTGGCGGGGGACATCGGGGACCTCAGGGTTGTCAGACGGAAAACTGCTGTACATTACTCTCTTTCCTCTTCTCTTCCTCATAATATGTAAATACACCTTCATCTGTCGTGCAAGAGTACATTTCCTCGCTACAAAGGATTGGTCCGGTGACGAGGGCCAGCTATCCAATCGAGACCGGCTGGACCCAGTCCCAACAAACTGGAGGCAACGGTGAGATTCTCCTAACCCCCGAGCCCCAACAACGCGTAGGATCGGGAGAACTCGAGAAACCAAAGTGGCACCGCCTGATTCCAGACGAATCTGTGAGAAGGATGTGGTCCCTTTCCCCACAGCTGACGCTGTGCTGCGGAAACACGAATCATGCAGAAGCTTCCGTGCCTTCCCGGCCTTGACCCAAGCACGGGTGGACGGAGGCACGGAGGGTCAGTCAGGGAGGCGTCAGCCAGTGAGACCTGTTGCTCAATGGATCACGTGGTTCGCTCGACCAGAGGAGACGTGTTTCATAACAGAGAGGTGAGCGAGTTGATATTGATTCATTATGACGAGAAAGTTGCGCAAAAAAAAGAGACGAGAACAAGAAAGTGAACACCACAAGCACTTACCATTGAAAGCTTTCTTGCTTGAACAGAAAATATAAATCATGTAAATTTGACGCTCGACTGAACTCTTGCATGCGCATCGTGAGGGAGGCAAAATGAAAAACCAAAACAAGAACACACCTCCTGCAGACCCCCTCCCAGCTGACTACCCCCTTTCCTTAAGTATAGTATCACTTTCTTTTTCGATAAGGCCAAATAGGATTAATAACATACATAGATGCCGTCGTGTTGATATGAAAAACCTCCACAAGTTCTGGCACACGGCGCAGTGCATGGACAAGTACATCCGCTGAGTGTCAAGCGCTTGTGGTGTTGAATTTCCTGTCCTCGGCTTTTTTTGCCCTACTCTTACGCCATAATCAGATGTGTTTGACGGTGTATGGTGTGGTCAGTCGGACTGTTCAAAACTATCAACAGATGACCTCATGAGAGCAGTGACAAGTTTTGAAGAGGGACGCCGAGGAGACATGGTATCACCTGCGAAGGAGAACCAACCGCCACTGCTCCTGTCTATAGGTGTAGTGAATCTTCAAGTCGTTGAATATGATATGAGGTTCGCGCCGACCAGATGGAGCTCGTGGTGAATATCTGATTCGCTTTGATTACAAATGCGACATCTAAATCACTGCTTCTTCTTGCTGTAGCCAACGAGTGCCGCATTGCTCTTTCTGTAACTAATGAATACAGAACGTTCGAGTGAAGTTCCCCTGCACGGTGGTCGAAACAAACCAACACCTGCTTAGGCTCCAATAACTTTCGTCGTTTACCAGTGACAACCTTTTCAAGAGGTTCCAACGGGCAACGATACAGCAGATTGAAAGCTTGAGAGTGAGAAGCAACACATTAACACGCACAATGTCGGAGTGGCTCCTTTGTCCCAACGCACGGTGGCGATCCATTGCTTCGGTCACTCTTTCTCATAAGACATGACGGTAAATGCGGGCGAGTTTTTATAGCTGCTAAGAACCACACCACAGAGCAATTATTAGACATCCCTAGAAGGTTTAGCCACCGTTCATCCGAGGAACGTTGCTATATATTTTATAACGGAAACGCTAACAACCCGGTACCACACGTGCACCGACCTGAATTACAACGGTGGTCGTCTGCTTACTTTCCAGAGAGTGATGACCAAGTTCGCAAACTATATGGCGCTTCCGTTTACGCGCAATAGACGAATAACTGGAGAGCTACATAAAAACTCTATCAGCAGACATGTGTCCCAATCGTACAAATGATTTTTACACTGTTTACTCTCTCCGCCGCGCGGGCCCTGACTGAAGACATTGGCAGCGGACAAAGAAAGGTCCGTGGAGTTAACATAGGTGACAGTGGGGGGGAGGGGGTTATTGGGCTTTTGAAGTCACCGAACTAAAAGTTCCCTTTTGCAAGCTCTCGTATAGAGTGCATTTGGCTGTCTCCCTCGGTGGACGGTCTTTGGCAATATGGAGAGAGCATGTGGTCATACGCTTGTGAGTCACTCGGATGTCTTCTTTCCCGGGCGGGCAGTGGTTCAGCAGACGCCTCAGACATATGAAGAGTGGTGTTTGTGCTGTGGTGCTTATTCACGGGCCGGACGCTGAATTTCTCGCGGAGCCTTGCCGTGCTTTTAGAACAAAGGTTTTTTGCGGGTAGCTGTTTTTGGTTAGTTCTTTAAATATCGAGTGCTTTGATAATTTTTTTAGCACACGCCGCTACTAATTGCACTTATGCCTCTATACGATGGCGTTCTTGACCGACTGGATGGATGTCGGGGTGGGGGTGGGAGGGCTGGGCCTTCCCACTTGCCTACATCTCTGATCCTAGACATTCGCGCGATACTGAATACAAATTCGTTTCATTCGATTCCATGCTGGTGCACAAATCGCGAAATGCTCGAACGTCATGTGCCAGGAAACTGTACAGGCGTTTGCTATCGATCATATCATGCTTCTCATCGGTCTTTACCTTGCTTGTGCATCAGGTGCTGAAAGGATGCAATGACACAGTATTTGCAGATCCACTTCAAATGTTGTAGGAATGAACAAGAAGGTTTTAATACACTACACCATTCCACCTTGTTCCGAACCACACTTTACTCTCTTTTATCTTCTTACTGCGCGAATGAACGAGGCATCAAATAATACAGCATGTGATAAAATATAGGGCCTTGGTTTCGTTTGAAATAGATCACTGTTAAAGAAAAATATTCTGGATGATGAAACAAAGAATCGTAAGATATATATGATATACAAAAATAAGACAACTATAGCGGGAATAGCTGCTTCACCGAGCGAATCTTGATCAAGGAAAAAAAATTCGAAAAAGAATCAGCAGATAAAACACGCAGATAAACCAGTGTAGGCTTTCTTCATCTCCAAGGACCAACGCTCACCACTGAGGCAGCAATGTATACAGAGTGCCGCCGACAACTCCGGAGCTACAACAGACAGCTCCAGGGCAATGTCCAATCTGTGACCCACTGCAGTACGCCTCACGTGTTGTCACCAAGAAACCCTGTACAAACACGCGAGCCTATATACGAGCAAGCGAGCGATAGGTCTAGGTTCATCAGCGCTGTGCAAAAAGAGGCGCACCTTCTAGTATGTAGAGAAAATAAGAGCCGCGAAAGCAGAGCCTGACGATTCGCGAACAGAGCTCACTCAGCACCAGTTCATTCTCTGGTCGTCGAGGTGCCGCCGGTGAGGCCCGTGGGAGTCCGGATATGAAACAACGGAGCTCCCGGCACTGCCTTTTGTGTACCACGGTGAGTAGGTGGTGTGCAAATACGCATTGGGAAGACACTGCGACGGCGGAGATACACAGTGGACGGGCTACTGCGCCTATATAGCCTGCCCCTGCGCCTTATGACGATGTCATGTCCGGAGGACGGTACCCTTGCTGGGCACAATCGAGGTGGCCCGAGGAGATTGACAATGGTATCCAATGCTTTCAGGATCAACGAGGATCATTATAGCCTGACATGCGCGTGTCAACATTGTACTGCTCTCGTTAGGTCCGCAACTCATACCTCAGATTATCACTACTTTAACACTGCAGTGCATTGTTAAAGCGTCACTGAGTGGATTGGTTACACCTATAGCCAACTCTCTTTCATTAGTTCACAACTGTGGGGAGAGGCCTTTGTGCATTCGCGATACCTAACCGAGTCGGTAAATGGCGTTATAACACTAGCGTAGAAAGGAGAAAGGATGTCCAGCGCCCCCCCCCCCCCCCCCCACCTATTTTTAATTTTGCATGTATTTAGCGTGGGCGTTTGTTATACGCTTCTTCCTCCTGTGTACACCATCACAATCATCATCGTCCGTTTGTCTTCCAGTCTTCGTCGTCACCGGGTGTCATCACCATCACCATCAGATGTATGCGCGCTCTGCCTCTGGCTGCCAGTCCGCTGTCGAGTTCTTGGGCTGAATAAACGTCGTCTCAACCAAGACGCCCCAATATTTACAAGTGAACTGTTAGGAATGTGGGTTTTTCGCAGTGTCCTACTACAATGGCAACGTGGCCGTCGTTCGTCATAGACTGACTTTTCATCCGGGAGGAGAACAAGAGGCAAACGTTTTGTATAACAAAACAGGTAGCACCGTTTACAGCTGAAAATAGCAGGTGTAGCAGGTTGTAGCGACAGAGCCAGCCAGCACGACCGAGTCGGCTGGGGCTCAAACGTTTTAGTCTCTTCTCCGAGACCGGTTCCCGATGCTTGGGGGGGGAAGCGAAAACATCCCCGGAACTGTACGTAGCGTGCCTCCGTTTCCGTAGAAAGTGGCACTGGGAGGGGAGACTTCCCCGGAACTGTGGCTCCGTTTGCGTGGGAAGAAGGGCTCCCGCACGAGGGCTGTGCCTCTGGCACAACAGTACACAAAACACATGTACGAGCATGGATCACGGTTTGTAGAACGTCCCTCCTCCCCCTCCCCCAAAATGATTTGACTGCATTCTCGGTTGACAACATTGTTGAAAGAACAATTCTAGATTAATGCAGTGACGTGTTAGAACATACCGTTCACGTCGGTGTAATTTAGTCAACCCCTTTTCAAGACCGAAGAGCTTGAAAAAAACGTCAAGACTTGATGTGCTGCGAATGCTAAGCCTGGCGGGGTTGTGCATTTATCACGTGGAGGGCAGCATTCACACGCCTTTTAAACTCATGTGTTTCCTTTGACGGATGAGTGTCCTTAAACTGAGCTTTATTAAAAAGCCTTATGGCTGTTGAGAATGGGTCACCACGTAGACTAAAGTAAAAATGGCTGCTCTTTTCGAACTATTTAATAACTACAAAAGCGTTTGCGCTCACGCAAAGCTCTTGCCAATACTTCGGTCGTACAACAGCTGTGAATACACCTATTAAGACATGCCTGACCCATTCGTTTGCTCTTCATTAATTACTACAGCGTGCAAAGTATGACGTCCGACGCCAAACTTTGAAATCAGAGTTTGAAATAAAATTTTGTGGAGAAGTATACGGGCCTGGAGAAAGGCTTCACATCGACTATGTAAAAAAACGTGTCCATAAATAAACAAAACAAAAAAACACACACACCCAGTTCCCACCGTCGTACTGATGCGTAGCTACATCAGTAATGTTCAGGCGCTCAGCACTGTAAGTCATCATCATCATCATCATCATCATCATCATCATCATCATCATCATCATCATCATCATCAGCCTGACTACGTCCACTGCAGGACAAAGGCCTCTCCCATGTTCCGCCAGTTAACCCGGGCCTGTACCTCCCACATGCACTGTAAGTATGCACGAACAAATCGACTCGGCTTCGTTAAGTATTCACCAATTACGCGGGCCCTGGCCAGACCGAAGAGCAGCGCGTAGCAAAAGACGGCGCAGCATTAAACTAAACGAGTCGTCTCACGAAGCAAACAGGTCACGTGCGAGCGCGAAAGAACACGTCTGTCTCACCGCAAGCAGTGAAAGCAGAAATTTGCCTGCCATCGTGAAAATAACCTTTGTTCCTTTCTACAGAGTCCTCTCCATACGTCGTCTTCTACTTCTCGCGTAGAAATATTGTTCATGTCTCTTAGTTTTTTTTCTTTTTTTCCGTTTTAATCCCTTTGCGTGTCTGTCGCGAACCGACACACCCGTTCCGCATAGGGGGCTCTGAATCCATTTAGGAGATTCGCTCAACTAAATTGGCTCACAAGCAATCACAACCACCACACTCGCCGAGCGTTCGAAGAAGGAAACAAACGGTACCGTCAAATTGCTCCGTCCTTGATTGCTTATTCGGGCTGCGATTTGTTCGCGACTTTTGTCTTCTTTTTCAAAAGCCGCAGGCCCGATTTTATTTTATTTATTAACGAAGCTCTAAATTTCATTTTTTTTTCATTCATGTGTATATCAACGAAGAACAATTAGGGCGAACTAACGGCCGCTCGAATATATGCCGGGATTTCAATCTGCTGTTTGCGATAAAGGCGGTCCCCGTTGTTGGGGGTGGCGAAAAAAAAAAAAAAGATTGAAAATGACGAGTGCAGTGCATACAGCACAAGAAAAGAAAGAAGAAAGTAAATGACGTGAGATTACGGTCCGGATATTAGAGCTCGCTTTTAGGTAGTAAATGTAGGCTATACTTGCCCCAGATCTCCGAGGTGGTACCATTACATGAAATTTCGAGCGATTAGGACGTCGATTTCGCCAAATATGCCGGGCCCGATTTCCACGGAGCTTGGCGGAGCCGGCAGCCGGTGCCGTGGAACCATGAGAGAGAAAGAAGTAATTTTTTTTTTAAAGAAAAACTGAAAACTGGGATTCATACTGTGTTCATTAGTGCGCTGCGGACATTCGCTGGAGCATGCTGAGATAAATACGTATAGAAGAAATAAATAGAAGACAAATATTTGCACATCAAGATTAGAGCAAGACATCGCTATTTGTAACTAATGGTCTTCTATTACCTTCTTTGTGCTTCAGTTTGTTTCCTTCGCTTGAATTCACGCTGGAATCTTTGTGACACGTTTATTGTTGGGTTCTTATTTCTTATGTTCTACAGAGTGCCACGCTTAGATGCATTTTTACTTTAACGGCGCGAACATTTTCTCACCGTGTGAGGTAAGAGCGAACGCAAATGCACCCGTCACCGCAGGATTGATGCATTTTAATTAAGCGCTGCATTAACGCCTGAATTTTCATATAGCCTCACACCTGCGTCAAATTTACCGTTTTTTCAAAAAAAAGAAAGGCAACATTCAAGATTGCATAAAAGAAAAAAAAATCAATGCGGCTGAGTTTGGATGGAAGCTTTTTTTTCTAAAAGAGATAATTCGCTTGCTTTTAGCAGTAAACTGCCGCCAAAGAGAAAGATTATATCGACGGAAATAGGTGCATAGAATTTTCCCGTTTACCATAACGTGAAGTCACGTTAGGGTAAACAAGTGTGAATAATAAATTATTTAGATACGCGCGATGCAGACCCAGAAATTTTAGGATAAAAGAAAGAAAACGTGAGCTCGCAATGTATTATGATACAATTTAATTAGGAACGAGTGTACAAAAACGAAAAAAAAATTGAACACTATTTTTGCCCCTTAGTCTTACAACAGCAGGACGAATAGGAACTGAGCAGTACTAACAAATTCAGCGTTATAATTTAGCGCTTTCCTGCCATCTCGGCGCGATATCAATCATTTGTTAGCGACAAGAATTGGAATTCAATTGGCGTTTTTAACCGGACAAGTCAATCCTTCTGAGCGATCAACTTTCCGAATAATAATAGCAGTAATTAATAAGTTTAACGTACATAAAGAAAATGAATACGTACCCTTGTAGAAAGAAGAAGCTTCCCCCTTACATGAACAGCGCCCTGAGTAAATCGTAATTCAACTTGTGTACCGGTATTTGCTTTATTTTGTTCCTTCTGCTTTATCTTCGTGGTATTCGTGTTTTATTTCTTGGTCATTTATAATATGCGCCATTTTCCTTCCCACAAGCATGCCGAATGGGCCCTTCAATATATGTTTAGAAAAAGTGGTAGACGATTTAGAGTACTTGGTGCTCTACTATGGGAGAGCATAAAGCCGTCCCGTGGACTTCACCCGTGGTGCTGGAACTTCAATATATAATTAATCATTTAATAAATAATTAAGTAAATATTGATTAAATAACGAAGGAATGAATGAATCTCTAACAAATCGCACTACATGAAAGCTCGAGTTGCGGCAACAAAAAAATTGACAATATTTAAAGAATAATTAACTGAGTAGCTAAGATTTCTCAATTTTCATTCGTTTTTTTTTTGTGATATGAACCCCATTTTACCAATCTATGCCTGTAAAAAGCGGGGCAAGAAATTATTTGGAGTGGGCGGGTGAGGACTTCGACATACACACGCAAAAGTGAGAAATCTTGAGGGGTATGATGTTTACACCCTCCCCCCTTCCCCCGGGGCTACACAAGCGTCGACAGGAATGGGGTTGTCGAAAAAATGAGGCCTTGGTTCCCCCACGGAAGCCTTTTAGTAAAGCACGCCACTAAAACATACACGTATTCGACAGTAAGCGAATATTTAAAAGCTATTGAGCCCAAACAAATTCGAGCGTGCTCTTCCGTATCTCACATTAGCAGTACGCTAGAACAAGGCTGGGAGTATGTGCTGTGCAGCGTCTTTGTGAACCACATAACAACACGCCGCGAATATTACGATTGGTACATGGACCGCTACACTCATCCGATCATGGCATTTGCCAGCCGACCAACGACCCGACAATCCTGGCAAAGCGTGCCGAAGTGCCGGCGCACCCGCCCGTGGCGCCATCTGCTTCACAAAAGGTGAAGCGGCAGCCCGCAGAATCGCCGAACCCTCCGCGAACCTGCGGGGTTCTACTTCGTACGGTTCGGCTGCCGCAAAGCAAAACGTGTCAGTAACGGGGCTGTTTTTGCTAAGCGGCCGAGGATTACGTTGAGAAAAAGTAAATAGCAGGCGAGGTTTGGTGCAGATCATCGCTGTACTCTGTACTTTCGTTAAACATGTTGCAGTGTGATCAATGGGACGATGTTTGACCGCAGTTTCGTGAAAATATAGTGAAGCACTGAGCCAACATCTACGATATACTCTAAAAACTCTTCTCAACAACGTCACTAATATTAACGCATTGGAAGTGAAAACAAAGCGCTGACATACTGCCGGCAAAGTAACTGTGGTTGGGCGGGACGCGATCAGCATGTGATTTCAGCAGTAGGAGTCAAAAAGATTTAGTGGGGGAGTTCCTCCTGAGTGAGCCCCATTGTAGTTCGGCCGCGCGGACTTCCAAGCGGAAGGCATCGCAGGGCGAGCTTGCATTACTTTGCTGCGACGGTGTCCCCAGCCTACGCACCGCTCCGCACACCGGCGTCCTCGCGTTTAACGTGCGCTTCTAACCGGGGATAGGGGCTTTGCGCCCTGGCACTTTCTGCCAAGCGTCTGGGGACTTTCCCCAGAGCAACTACGGTGGGATCCACGCAGGGATCGTTCGTAGCTCCGAGATCAAGCATAGGCGAAACATCCCCGAACATGAAGGAGAGTCGGCGAGCTTATATAAGCCGCTTTCATACACCCGGAAATAGTGCCGGTGTGAAGCGTCATTCACACTAACAATGAAAGCGCATAAAATAAGTTACAGCTGTGTCATACCACGAAGTGCAAATAATCAGAGTTCCAATAGCTGGCTTTTAGCAGACCTCCCATTCTTATGGGCTATAAACAGCGTAAATTACGAACTGTTTGGGTCAATACCACATGGCTGCGCTTGACGCTAGCTTCGCCGCAATGCGCGGCTCCAGTTGAGCCGGCCCGGCCGCCGTAACGTACGCATAGGCAGCGCCAGCGCTCCGTATACAGAGGCGCCGCATTTGAATTCTTGTTCGGAGGCCTCTACTGCAACTCCCTGAATTCGTCTATGTTTTTTGGCTAGCAGGGCTTTTTTTTGAGGTCGCAAATGTAATTAGTGTGCCAATGCGATGTCCCTGTTGAAATTAGAGCAGTTCTCAGCATCAGAAAGAAGGATTCCGAGTGTTTATGATGGAAACAAGCAAAACGTCGCCTACCTTACAGATTTAGAGTGTTGTTTTTTTTCTTTGCGTTGCCTAAAAACTGTTTCGCTTATACACTAGCTGTTAGATGACGCTGCTGTGCCTACTTTCACCATTATCTGAGGCGGAAGGCGGGAAAAGTAAAAAAAAATTAACCTATGAGGCGCAGTGTAATGGGGCCATGATTTGTTTGACATTTGGTCCTCTTTTGTTCTTACACTGTTGCTCCGCCTTGTTTGCGTGACCTCGTTAGGCTGTTTTTATCGGATTGTGCACCATTCGTGAGTTCTTTTCGCGTGCTTATACAAAGAGCCTGCTATTGATTCATGGTGGACAAGTTCAATAAATAAATAAATAAATAAATAAATAAATAATAATATATATATAAATAAATAAATAACGTCACCGTAGGTACCATATTCTTTAACTAATCTCACTATTCTAAGATCACAATATTGAGCTTGATTACCACGCTCTACATTTCCTTTACATATTTAAAACACCAACTGTCTAGACAGCCCACTGGGTATCGAGTTGCGCTGCTTAGGAATGCGGGACCTGTCCGTTTGACGATACCTCAGACCGATGCTCGTGAATCGTCAAGTAATGGCGCGGACCGTCAACCTATCGCTTGTCAGGGACGACGGCGCTTACATGCCGCGTGCCGCCGTCCATGAATGCTGACGCGCTGCGAGCGGATGGCACGATAGCCGTGGCTGCTAATTCACTACAGTCCGGACGAACGACTCTGGCTGTGTTCTGATTCTTAGACAGCACGTAGACAGTCTACGCAGACTGCTCGGAAGACAGTGCCGAGCCCATGCTGTCCGAGAATTGGAACACGTCTGCACGGCGTTTACGCGACGATGCGCCACCCCGCGTCGAAAAGAAAAAGCTAAAATAAACAAACACAACAGTTGTATTTTCTGGCCTATTTCATGTTGAAATCAAAAAAAAAAAAATAAACGTTACTCACATTGAACGTCTGGGGAAGCTGCTTGTGTGCAGACGACCATTCCGGCGAGATCCGATCTATCTACAGTGTACTAGAATAGAGGCAGTGTGCTCACTGCCCTATCCTTGCGGCGCTCCGCCGTAGCGCACTCTGTGTCAACTTCCACGATGCCCACCAGGGGCGCTGACGCTTGACGCACCTGAAAAACTTCTCTTGGTTCGTGTTGGCGGATGGGACTGGTTCGCTCAGTTCAGTTCGATCGGTTCGATTGGATCAACGTGGGTACCACGTGTGCGTGTTCTGTGTTTTATGCTTGGATCATTGTGTAGTATGTGTTCGTGTAGATGCCTAACCACCGTCGAAATTACTGTTTTGCGCCCGGTTGTCGAACCGGGTACAGTCGTGTGCAGGATGCACCACAGGCGTCTTTGTTCAGCGTCCCGCGTGATGAAGAACGGCGGAAGGAGTGGGAAAGAAATCTCCACCGTGCAGATAAGAAACTGGATGAGTTTTCTGCGGTCTGCGAACTGAATTTCTAACGGAGGTTCGTTATCAAGGAGTTCGTGCACCATATAGATGGCAAAGAGGTACGCATTCCTCGTGATAAACCGATGCTGTCGGAAAACTCCGTCCCCACGATTCTTCCAAATTTGCCGCAGTACCTCACAAAGAAGATGCCAAAACCGAGAGCTAAAAGGAAGATGTGCGAAAATGACCATGCAGCCGCAAAGAAAAAGAGCCGAAGTGCTCTCGAGACTGACTGTACTGAATTTCCACGGGCTGCTATTGGTGATTCAGGGGAGGACTGCGACTTCACACAAGATGACGTTCCAGCGGAGCCCGAGCATTGCTTGTCGTTTTGTTATTGTTTAAAGACTCCTTCCAAGTAATGGTGCATATCAATGTGTAAATGTCTCGATTTGCCATTATTCAGCCTTTTTTTTTACCCTAATATTTCTCGTGCAAATTCTTTCATCACTTATTTGTAAATAAACATTATTTCATCAATTTACATGGATTTTTATCATTTCTTTTTAATTTGCTACGTCATTAACTTGATGGATACACGAAATATCAAAATTCAGAGGCAATGAATGGAATGGACTCTGGCAGTGAAGGACAGGAGTGGGTGTAAATCAATGAAAGAGGTCTCCGTCCTGCAGGACCTAACAGGCTGTTGATAATAATGATGCTACGTCTTGTTTACAGCAAGAATCACGCCACACACCAATCATCACCTAAAGTCTCGAAGCAGCGATGCTAGGATGTTAAACGTCGTGCGTGGTTGTCATGGTGGTTAAAGTTTGGGTTTAGGGCGCGCATTCCTGCAGCAGGCTCGTAATCAAGAAAAACCCGGCGTGGAGGCTGTCTAAGGCGTTGTACTGTTCAACTCAAGGACGTGTGTTCGATCCTAGCTGCGGTGGCTGTTCTCCTGACGGAGGAGAAAAACGAAACAAGCCGTGTGTCGGCATTTCGGCTGACGTTAAAAATTCTAAAGGGATCTAAATTAACCTGCAGCCCTCCGCTATGGCGCACCTCATAGCGAAAGTGTGGCTTCGGCCCGTTAAACTCCAAAATTTTAATTCTGACATTGCGAAAAAAAAGTGCGTAGTGTTTTTCGCACTTCGGAACCGCAGTCGACATGACCGCTGCATTAGCGAAACCACTTTGAACATTTAAACGGCCGGAAAATAATACAATGTCAGTTGCTTCACGCCCTGCACACTGATAAGATGCCCCAAAAGAAGTGTCGTGCATTGCATGTCGCGAACGTTGCATAATTTCTGGCATTTCAACAATTGCGCTGCGGCTCTCTACTTCGGCGCGCAAAGGAGTTTCAGGTGACGCTGCGAACCGCGCCACCTCTCGGCGTCGACACGAAGTGGGTCACCCACCGCCGCCTGTGAGCACACTGCCTCTATTCTAGTACACTGTAGATCTATCTGAGCGATTTGCTGAGCCGCCATCTTGTTTAGACAGCAAAGTAGCCGGCATCGTATTTGTCTACGATGTGGTCTTCTCGGAGCTGCCTATTTTGCCGGCTACTTGAGAATTGGAATGGGACTTAAGATGGCCGCCGCCCATTTAGCTGTCTATTTGGCCGTCTACGGTGAGTATTGGAACACACCCTCTTTGTACCCGAAGCCATAGAGTTTCCCACAATACTAACTAGAGAGAACTCTGGCGCTAGTGTCTATGGGAGCTGCAACGCACGGACACTTCAATGAGCATGGGAATGATGGGTAGTACACACATTTGTCTAATTTTCGTACTTGTGGCCTGCTTCTGGCTCCGTGTGTGGCTTGGAGCTGTTTTTTCACGAAAACATAAATTAGCAAATGTTCATTGTTTGTGCTTCACAACCTTATTTTTTAAAGCTTACTATTTCGAATCAAGTCCTTAAGTTCAAAAGGGTTCGTTCTTTCTTTCAAAACAAAACCAAAACACAGCAATAAACAAAGCCGCAAGTACGATTCGCCGCCCGCAAGTACGAAGACTAGGCAGATCTGTGTACTACCCATCATTCCCATGGTCACTGAACGATCGCAGTGCCAGAGTGCCCTCTAGTTAATTTTGAAAAACTCCATGCCCGAAGCAAGCTCGACAGCGCTGCAGTATGATATTGTATGAGCGCAGTCACGTGATGTTATTTCATTTTTCGCGTTGTTTCTTTAAACAAAGGAAAAAAATTGACACACAGCGTCCATACCATGCCACAAGGCGCTTTGGAATGCCCTCTACGATGTTAAAAAAAATAAACACTTGGTCCCACCAGATGAATATAAAAATGACATTTATTTTAATCCTTTGTTCTTGTTGCGTGAAACAAGCAATGTACAAAGACATGCATGGTACTGTTCTAATGTTTATAATGAATAAGTGAGTAATGGGATGGGAAGGCCGGCACGTCCAAACGTGGGAGACCTAAGGAAAGCGTCGCAGGAATAGTAATAAAATTGTTAACTACTAGCGGGGATTTAGGGTCGCCATCTTTTCTCGAAAAAAAAAAAATTGGCAGCATATCCACGGAGTGAATGATGGAGAGGGAGGTGAAGCATTCGTCCGTCCATTCGTTCTTGCTTCCGTCCGTCCATGCGTCCGTCTGTGTGACCGTCCATGCGTCCATCCGACCGTCCATGCGTGCGTCTGTTCGTGCGTCCGTCCCTGCGTTCGTCCATGCATCTGCCCATGCGTCCGTTTATGCGTCCATCCATGCATCTGTTTGTGTGTCCATTCGTCCATCTATTCAACACTCCAAGTACCACCATCTCGCACCTTTTCAGCATATATTTTCCATATAGAAACAGCGCCATCCAGCGGACATTCCAAGGACTAAACGAGAGGTGGCACACGCACACTTTCGTACGGCTTGCGCTTCGGGTCTACTTCCCACATTTAACCACCTCGAGTTCATGGTATATACTAGTTCACTGTATTCATGGCACTGCGGCCCAACGCTCGCTGAACTTTTCTAAAATCAAGGAGATTACGCCCAGCGAGTACAGCGTAGCAACCTTTTCCTGTCAGATAGTGCTCAATGGACATGCCAATGGCTGCTAAGGGGAAATGAGAGACAGAAGAATTCGACTTTTATTTTCTTACGGCTTGCGCTTCGTATCTACTTCCCACCTTTAACCAGCTCGAGTTCATTCATGGTATATACTAGTTCATTGTATTCATGGCAGTGCGGCTCAACGCTCGCTAAACCTTTCTAAAACTAAAAAGGTTACACCCAGAGAGTATAACGTAGCAACCCTTTCTTGTCAGATAGTGCTCAATGTGCATTCCAATGGCTGGCAATGGCAATCGCAGTGTGCGCCTTCATTAAAAGCCGAATGCTCATATCTCTCATTCCCCTTAGCAGCGATTGGCATGTACATTGAGCACTATTTTTTATTGTTCAACAACGCACAGAAGAAATTTCTCACCAGCACCACCTTGGAGGTCAAAATGTTATACATGATACAACGGCTACGAGGGACGAACGGGTGCCTCTATGGAGAGCTTCGCCCCTAAAATGACCCTTCAACGGGGGTGATGAGTGGGGGGTGGGGGAAGGTAATCAACCAGGAGGTTAAATTAGTGTTGAAAAATTGACACCATGTCGGGTCTTTGGCACGCAGTGCCTATTTAGTGAGTCAAATAAACCTTATGTACGATAAATAACAGCACACTAAGCTAACCAATTGATGACATAAAGATATGAATGATTAGAATGACGTTTCGTTTACCGCTCTGAAAAAAACAAAAGAACGCCAGCGAATGACAGCGGATGCAGACCGGCCGTCTAGGAAAACCGGCCGAGCCGGTCAGGCCACCCACTACAAAAGGCACAGTACGTTACTGTGCCACACGTTACGGCGTGGGTGCAAAGCTAGTTCGAAAAGATTTCACGTGTATAATTATTTGCCGGTAGTTTAAAGCATGCTACTCATTACACAGAATGCAGCAATTTGCGAAAGCTTCACTGGCACAAGCCACTTTCAAGTGGTTGAAGCAGGCACTAATGACAGGATAAGGCTATCGCGTTCAACTCTTAAAGGAGAATGATTAAGTGTCCCCCAATTTTGTTATGGCTTACTTGGTAGCGACACCTGACGGTGCAGAACCTATAGGAGACACACAAAGCCGATTTGTCAGTGACTTACACGGTGAAGCTCAAATGGTGGTGTAAAGCTGGAGCCACATCGATTCACTATACTCGAGGATAACATCACGTGGCATTGAAAGTGAAGCTGGCAAGGGTGGAGCTTCTACACGTACATGTACTTCTACGCGAAGTAGTCCGTTACGGCACGCATTTCGTGCAGCTGTAGAAAGGCATGGCTGCGTTCAATCACTGTTTCACGTCGACGCAGATGTCGTAAAAGGCGCGAATTCTTTTTCCGTGCAAAAGCGCAAAGTGGCAATGTAACACGCATAATAAATCCGCATATTTAACTGGTGTGAGTTGCGTCTTGGCTCAGCGAGCTACATGGAGACATTGGAGAAGTATGTTTGTATAATCTTTGTGGGACTACTGTGATGAGAGGTAGAATGCGCGCCACTTGGCTCTGTAGTGTTCGCTTCATTGCCAATAAAAGCTGTCCCCAAGTATAGCACAACCTTTGTTAATAGGTTTTTCGCAAACCTTTCGCGAACTTTATTGTAGTGAGACAAGTCTTCAAAATACCTGGATGCCAGCTCTGATGTCACCATCAACGTATTCCGATAACATGCACGAACTGCAAATGATAGGAATTCTTCGGACCAACAAAAATTTTCTGATAACTCAGTCATGTCGCAACGGGAAATATATTAACATGGTAATCATATTGTTTCACAAAGGCAGTTAAGCAGCAAGATTGTCCGTGCTCAAATCGTGGTGCTAGACCACCTTTTTTTTATTTTCTAAAAATTTTCAAATTTCACGTAATTAGCCATCCCTCTATAGATGCCCGCTTGTCAAAATTCTATTCTTTGCTGAACATTTTGAAAAAAAAAACAAACGAATAAAGCTAGGAGAACAGAATGAATGACGCACACAGCCGACCCAAACAGCGTGTTTCGAACTGTCTGTACATACGCATCAGTCAGAACAATTATTGGTGCACCCAATACAAGGAGCTGAATGAAGAAACATGATGATTCATGAAAACAAACAAACAAACGAACAAACAAACAAACGAACAAACAAACAAACAAATAAATAAACAAACAAACAAACAGACGTTTCTATGCGTACAATATGCGAGCCCGAGAAACCTGAGAGGAACCCGAGTGTTGGCGGCGCCCCTGCTTGTTTTTGTCCGCCCTTGCTGACGAATTGCCGCGTTGCAGTGTGCCAACGCTGCCCATCACGCGAAAACAATGGGGGGTTGGATGCTTGCGCCGCCGGTCGAAAGCAAAAGGTGACGAGGAAGAGGGGAGTCGAAAAAAAAAATGGCTTCACTTCATGTTCCAAAAACTAAGCTATGCATGCCGTACCAAGGCTCTTTCTTTTTCGTCTCTTCGTTTTTTTCCCGCTGTCTGTTGTGTTTTCGACGAGCAAAGCGTCAGGTCCAGGCCGCGAAGCCAAACGTATCCCGCCCCGCAAGAAAGCTGGAGCACATACACGCGCAATTGGGTTTTGCACAACGCCTGCATGCTCGCTAGGCTGGAGGGAGAATGCGCCGTCCTCTACATGCTCGCGCGCACGGACCTCCATATCTCTTCCTTTCTCTCGGCTTTCAGGCGCGAAGTTTGCGCCTTTGTTTCTTCCGACTGCTGAGTGGAAAAAAGGCGTCGACGTAAAGAATGTCCAGCCCACGCGATGCATATACGTCATTCGCGGACGTGTGTGCGTGCTTTGTTCGGATCAGGCGCCACACCGCGGCGTTATGTACGGCTCGGCGGTTGCTGCTCGGCGTTGTCAACAAGCGAAAGAATGTAGAAGGACATTCATAAACGTGAAAGTGAGCCCTCCTCTTGCTCGGGTTGTTCACGTCCAATTTTATATTGTTCAAAGCATTACGCGTAGTTAACATGAAGTTGTGCGAGTGGGATGTGTAAACTTGAGACTTGAAGGGACACTAAAGCCAAATAACAATTTACGTCAGAGTGAAATCTCAATGTGTGACAACGTCTAAAACGACCATATTATCAACAGCAGTGCGCTATACATATACTTACCGAGAAATTAAGGTAAGTGCACGAGAACGTATGCGCTACGATAGGACATTCGCGAAATGATGCCGATTACGTAAGACGTATACTGCCTAAAATTATTCACTAGTAATCTGACTAGCGGCACTAAATAAAGAACCTTCGACGTAATAAAATGCTGCTAGTTCGTTCCTGTTTGATTCATGAAAAAAAAAGGAAAAGCCTGACGTTACTATACGGAATGGTGCGAGTGGTTCATAAGTTCACTTTTTGCCTGGTTAAACTTAGAGTTACTTTATATATATGTTAACTTTATAGGTAAAGTAGCACATACAGTAACTCTAGTTAAACTGGACAGGTCGTGCCATCTAGAGAGACTGATTTAAACCAAAAGACGGCCGCCATCTTGGAGCCAATGGCAGGAACTTGTGCAAAGGCCGTTGTTGCTACCGTGACTTTTCTGTGGTTTTAAAGGGAAAAGAAGAGAAAAAGTGAGCCCCGTAACTGTTGCATCAGGTGCGACACCTCAACAGTAGCTGACAAGGAATGGGGTCTTCCTCCGACGCTGGTCTACGTGATTCATTGCTGTAAAAAAACAACAGAGTACCCATGCCTTTTCTCCCTTACTGAGGAGGTGGGCTAGAGATTGTATCACTGTGGAATTGCACTGAGTATTTTCCTTTTAGGGGCGAAGCTCCTTATAACGGCACCCGTTCGTCCCTCGTAGTCGTTGTCGTATGTAACAAGTATAACATTTTGACCT
Organism: Rhipicephalus microplus; assembly: GCF_013339725.1. Lineage (NCBI taxonomy): Eukaryota > Metazoa > Arthropoda > Arachnida > Ixodida > Ixodidae > Rhipicephalus > Rhipicephalus microplus. Next base: position 92,336,279 of record NC_051170.1, on the reverse strand, counting down.
CCAAGGTGGTGCCGGTGAAACATTTCTTCTGTGCGTTGTTGAACAAAAAAAAAGTACTCAATGTGCATGCCAATGGCTGCTAATGGGGAATGAGAGACAGGAGCATTCGGCTTTTAGCTACGCGCACGCTGCGATCCCCATTAGCAGCCATTGACATGTACATTGAGCACTATCTGACAGGAAAAGGTTGCTACGTTATACTCGCTGAGCGTAACCTCCTTGGTTTTAGAAAGGTTTAGCGAGCGTTGGACCGCAGTGCCATGCATACAGTGAACGAGTATATACCATGAACTCGAGGTGGTTAAAGGTGGGAAGTAGGCCAGAAGCGCAAGCCGTAAGATACGTTATACTCGCTGGGCGTAACCTCCTTGGTTTTAGAAAGGTTTATAGAGCGTTGGGCCGCAGTGCCATGAATACAGTGAACTAGTATATACCATGAACTCGAGGTGGTTAAAGGTGGGAAGTAGGCCCGGAGCGCAAGTTGTAAGAAAGTGTGCGTGTGCCACCTCTCGCTTAGTCCTTGGAATGTCCGCTGGATGGCAGTGCTTCTATATGTGGAATATATGATGAAAAGATGCGAGATGGTGGTACTGGAGTGTTGAATAGATGGACGAACGGACACACAGACAGACGCATGGATGGACGCATGAAAGGACGCAGGGGCGGATGCATGGACGAACGCAGGGACGGACGCACGGACAGACGCACGCACAGACGGGCGGATGGACGCATGGACGGACGGAAGCAAGAACGAATGGACGAACGGAAGCAAGAACGAATGGACGAACGAATGCTTCGCCCCACTCTCCTTCATTCACTCCGTGGATATGCTGCCAATTTTTTTTCGCTTCTCATGTTAGTTGGCATTGCTTCTTGGTTGCCCGGTGGTTGCACACAGTCCCAGAGGAGGTGCCTCTGTGTGGCTCGCGCCTTCTTGCAGTGTTGGCATATACATGTGGAGTATATCTCCAGGCAGACGTGCTTTGCCCAAACAGTGGTCCATATAGCTTGTACTTGTATGAGTATGAGTGGCTTCTTCCCTGCGTTGTACCGGGTCTCGGTGAGGCGGCGGGTAGAGGCATCTGTTTGTTCTGTACCACTGCAGAACGTCTCCGCATGGTTCATGAGTCATGACATTTGTCAGACAGGTACAAATGTCTTCATGCTGACTTTTAAATATAATTATAAACTCTATGCTACCTGCTGCGCTAAAATGTTCACAGGAGCCTTCCTTGCCAATCCTCTTCTGATGTCATTGTTGAAAAATGGTTGGTGGGATCCTTCAAGATAAGGTATGTTAGTCTAAAGGATATGGAGCAATATTTATAGTTATTCCCCGTATAAGTATCTTATATTAATCTTTCAAGTGAAAATAATAAAAAAATGCTCAAATGTGAATGGTCTAACCAGAGCCAAAATGGAGGCTTTTTGGAATAAGACAGCTTGGCAATCTGTAACACGGTTGTGCGCTGTCAGTAAGCAGTAAAATACCCACAGTGCCATTGGCTGGGCATGGGACGGCTCTATGCTCTCCCATAGTACATCGTACTCAAAATCATTAACTACTTCTGAAACACTCCCGCGTAGCGATCCCATAGTAGAGTACCTAGTACTCTAAATCGTTAACCTCCTTCTATAAACACAATTCTGACGGTGATACGGCACCGAGCAAAAAAAAGAAAAAAGCACTTTCTAGGCCCAGTACTTTAAATCAATAACCTTTTTTTTCTAAACTTTGACGTAGGAGCTCTTCTTTCTGGGTGAGGAGGAATTCAACACTGGTCCTGCGCTTTTGTGTTCATCTGCGAGTGACGTGTAAAGCTTGTGTGACAGGTTCGTGTGGGGCCAGGTGCTCAATCGACAAGAGATGTGACGTAAACAACGGCAGCACGTTTATACGACGTGGACACACATATATAAGAAGGGTTTACACTAACATAAATGATCTTAAAATCATATGCGGCACTATCGTCCCTGCAGTTCCTCAGGTAAAGTACCCGGCTCCCGCGACCCTGACAACCCACAGCTATTTAGCACAACACTGCATGTGAGTCTCCAAGAACAGTGATCGGACAAAGACACAAGGGAGTCTTTTCTTCCCATTACCCTTTTCCTTGCACCTTATCGAACACAGAGCACTCATACCGATATTTTCCAGTGACCTGTTCCGGACGACATATGTAATAGCAATGGTTGGCCTCGAAATTCTTCGTATATCAATTAGTGGCAGATTACTTAAGATAGCAGCTTTGGTATTCCATACACGTGCGCGTACACCACTTCGTCTTTAATTACTGCACAGAGAAGAGAGAGAGAGAGAGAAGAGAAAGTAAAATGAAAGTGCAATCACGTCTTCTAATGCCACAGGTTACCGGCCCTGAGGTCTTAGGCATGAGCACGGGAAGGAGAGGAGAGGGGGCTGCCCCTGCATAGTCACCTAAAAGAGGGGGGGGGGGGCGTAAAGCCTGCCCCATGTTTTGACATGTTTAGGGGGGGGGGCAGTCACTGCGGCGAGTATTCGTCCCACTGAATTGGAACTCCCAGGAGCAAGGATTCATTGAAAGCTAACTTCTGCTTAGCTCTCCCCATTCGATGCCGCATTTTGCGATTTAATAACCTGTGGTTCACTCCTCTAGATTGCACATATGTAGGGAGGGAAAAAAAATAACAAAGAAAGAAACAGCAGAATTGGGTCTGGGCGCGGTGGCAGGCGATGTGGTTGGTGCATGTCCGGCGAGGCATTGCGCTCGTTCCAAATCTGTGCCAACCAAACGCGAACAATGACAGCCCGCCCGTCGTTCCTCCAGCTGGAAAACATGTCGAAGCTGTTCTAAATTCAGTCGCGCGCTCGTGCACGGCTCGTTGGCCGTCGTCTAAAACAACCACACTTCCTCGGCCCCGCTAAGTGAGAAAAACGCGTCACGGTCATAAATACGTCTGTCGCTGCCATTCTTCGCGAACCGAGCACGCAATACATATTTGATGTGTAGTGTATACACCCTCCTGTCATCGCGCACGCTGGACGCAATCTTCCCGATTCGCGGTCGACGTTGTAGGCGCGAGCCTTTGTTGTGTATACGTACATTGAGTCGTATAGTATTCCTCCGCCAAGGCAGAATCTCGGCAACGCGTCACTTTACCGGGGCTCCAGGAGAATGCGATGTACGGGCGAAGCACGCGTAGATTGTGCGAGATGACAAGCTTATGAATTTTTGACGCCCCAGCGCCGTGATGCCCCGAGAGAAAATCAATCGGCATCCGTGATGTGTTATGCATATGCGTGTATTTCGAGGCGCGCCCGCAATCCTAAAATAAAGGGCAACGCAATAGTCGCTGTTGGCATCAAGACACAAGTGGCACCAAGCATGGACAAGAGAAAGGTATAGCATTATCGCTGCGAAGTCCGGGATTTCATACACCCTGCCAACATCCCCGTGACCCGTTCCCAAGAAAATCCCAAGCCTCACCAACCCTTCAAAAAAATGAATAAAGGAAAAATGTGGACAAATCCAGAAGACCACCCATATATGGAAAGGCACTCCCCCTCCCTTTTATCCCCGAAAAGCGAAAGTCTGGACTACCCCATGTCAGTACCATATTATAGAATCGCAAGGAATAGCACGATTAAACACCCGTATTATGTGATTTATCGGCTTTGCCACTTGCTTCAAGCTACTGAAGACACTGTATAACGAGAGGCGAAAGGTGGATCGTGCATATAGGCGACGGAGCGTGCCGCCAAGTGATCAGCGGACAAAGAATGTCGTTTCCAGGCCGGGAGTTGTAGCCGAGGCTTAGTTCATCGATCGCCGCTTGCTCTCATGGGTCGCTCTAGGCTGACGGAGATAAGGGCATGTATTGGCGTCGAAGAAAAGGTTACTGTAGGCGCGTCGGGAATGATTTACGACACGCCACGGCGCTAAAGAAACTTCCGAAAAGGGCGCGAACCATGCAATACCTTGAGAAGAGAGCCGCAACCCACTCTTGGTACGGGTTGGGTGACCGTACCATGACTGAGAATCCGCTCACGTTCAGCTTGGCGCTCACTGCGTTCCGCTCCTTTCAGACGCTGAGCAGTATACTTAATGTGAGAAAGAGAGAGAGCGCAACTCGCTCTATGCGAGGTTCGAGCTCTTCCTCTCTAGGCTCTTTCAGCACGATTACAATACATAGTCTGTGCAAGTACAGAAGTGCCGACATTGTCGTGTACACCCCCAAACACACCAGTGCGTCAACGTGTTCGGGATTGTATTGGACTCGTAAAAGCTCGTAAAAAACAACTTAAACACATGAATAACCCCAGAACAGAGGAAAGGGGGGACACTCCTCTCTCTTTCTCTCTCTACGATACACACAACCACGAGGCCCACGGAAATCATTCCTCTGACCCCCGGTAGGTGGTTTCCTAGCAATGGGACTATGACAGCAAGCTAAAGCAACAGCTAAAACCACAGAATATATGGGATTCAAAACAGCAAACAGTACGAGCACGTTGGTTGTATGCGATACCTGGAAGCGAATGCCACCGACCTAGTGGAAAGAGAGAGAGAGAGAGAGAAGTGAAATATTGAGTGCTTTGGCATTATTTAAACTGCTTAATTGTCTGACTAGCGACAATGTTGTTCGTGAATGACGAGTCGGTAGACTGCAGTCATGTGGTCAGCCGAGTGCCACTGCCGCCATAGCGACCTCGCGCTTCTCGAAATTAGACATTCCATCCCACAGTGCTCTGGAGTAGATGTATATGTTATTTTTAGGATATACCGTGTATACACAGTTACTGCACACAGTTAATGTAATTACAGGAGCCATATACAGTGAATTACAACAACCATACAAAACGTGGTGCCATCTAAACATTTTAGCACGCCTGGTACGCAAAAGCATAAATGAAGGGTACAAAACATGGATCAAACATCTATAGTGCGCGCAGAATTCAAATGGTTCTCGAAACTAAGCGCTGTCTGTCAGATATGAAAACATGTGACCTGAATGATCTTCGCATAAACTTGTGCCAAAAAAGGGAGGAGGTGGGGGGGGGGGTTCCTACGTCTGACCATGTAAATATGTCTGTTTCCTCCACTTCTTTCAGTATCCAAAGGCCTTTCTTTAGCCGTGGCGAACGATCAGATGCACCGATACAGATCCGTTTTGCGTAGGTACATCCCCATGCAGAGAACTTTAGTAATAGTCACGTTGGTTTATAACGATGTCATGATCGTAACGAGAGTGGTAATAAGTTATAACAAAGCAAACTCTGCGCCCGCCTCATTTTTGTTACGACGAGGCTTAGCTGTATGGCCAGGGAAGCTATCCTATGCATGGTATGTGAAGTCGGGCCCAGGACTGTGAAAAAGCTGGTGTATTAGGTTCGCGACTACTAGGTCGGTACGTGCATCTTCTTTCAGTGAGTGACTTCCAGAGAGGTTTGAGACTCGCGGTGGGTGCTCACGTGGCATGTCGAATGTATACTATTTGTCCTGGAGTGCATATCGATGCATCTTCGGGCATATGCGAAAGCGCCAATAAGGCACCACATACATTGCTGGTGAGACTATTCCGACAGTATGCCATGGCGTAGAGCGGCAGCGGCTAACCGGACTCGTATTGGTATGGACGTCACATATTCATATGTGCTCGTGACGAGCAGCTATATGTAGCTAAGACTCGCATCAGCCACCGCACCACAGTCATGAAATTCAGTCCTGCAAAAGGCCGCGGCAGTGAAAATTTGAAAGTGGGGAGAGGGGTGAACAAATCGTCAGCCGGCTAACGTTGCCACAAGAATGAAATGCTTTCACATATATCAAATATAAATCATTTCTGAAAGGGGTATGACGTACGGATTCTATAAACATATATCGATACCTAATTTCCACAGCAACTAAAATCAGGACTGCAGTATAGAGTTCTTGTTCTACGCTTACGTTTCAACCCAATGGGACCGCGTAAGATGCCTCACGAAAAATTTAAGAGAAGCCACCCGTGCGTAGCTTGTCCGAACAAAGCGCTGTTATTCATGATAGGCGAGAAAATTATGCGGTAGCCAGCTAGGAACGTCACAAACAGGCACAAATTTATTAAATGAATGGGATGAAGACTGTCATGTGTGGGCCGCGAGCAGCTAGCGCAAGGGTGTCTGAGACCCCTGCTACACATACGAAGTGATCTGTTAGTCCATATACTGATGATAGAACCGGGATAAAAATGTGTGCGCGTGAACGTTTCATTGCAAAGTGAACTGCTGCAAGTGAACTCCTCATCAATTTTTTTTTTCAGTTTGTGATGCGATTATTTTCGACCACTTTTGTTACTTGGAATTTTTTTTCCTTGAAGCTGCAGAGTTTGTACAGTAGCCGACTAGAAGAAAATCTAAAATTTTACACAGTAAACTTGGTTAACAGAACAGGACACGTTAATCAAATCTCAGAAGGACCAAGAATCAGTTACTCTTTCTTGAACTCGCCGACTGCACGATTGTGATCAGTCATACCTTAATCAAGATGTGACTGGAGTAGCAGTAGGATAGCGTATAGGTTACCGCCAAGTTTCGACTATGCGTCGACTTTCAGCAAAGCAACAACGAGAATTCTGTGCACAAGTGAGCGCATGCCACCACAGCTTGCGTTCGAACCAAGCTGCAGCGTTCACGACGGAAAGTTACAGACAGAAGTGGAGGAAGCAGCGGCGGCCGGAAGTGCTCTACGATTAATGCCACACTTCCTCCCTCAGTGTGGGGACCTAAATGAAGATGAATTTTTCTCGAGCGCCGCGCCGACATTATCGCCTTCGAGCCGCAAGCAGGCGAGGCGCCGCGCGTGAGGCGACATCATGGAGCTAGAGACAAAACGGTATAGCGGGGCGGCGCACGAAATGAAGCGGAGCGAGGCAGGCGGGTAATTGCGTGCATTGTGACAGAAGCGCCGAGTCGAGATTGCCGCTTCGACAGCGGAGCTGTTTAGGTTTATCAGAGTGTTTCAATGCTTTTCATGGCCTCGAAACTGCCGCGTCAGTTTCATGTGGAGGCAACGGACGCCGCCAGAGGCGCAGCTGTTAATGAGAGGGCTTGAGAACGCTAGCTGCCATACCTGCGGTTCTGGGTAGACAGCCTCGGGTGTCCTAGCTTTTCTTACTTACTTCCTCAACGGTCACTTTACTTTCATGTATACTACTTAAAACGCATACACAATGCGTAAATGGGTGCCTGATTGCGTCGAAAGACTCCCGGGCGAAAAGAATGGCCCGCTCAAAACGTGTAGCTCGCGGTGGGTTAAGCCTAAGACGCACACACAAGAAACAAATATCGTTTATAGGTGCCATAATCAGTATAATGTTACGAGGAATGCTGAATCCGGAGACTACAGATCCATTTTTCACCATCCAAGGGTCGGCTACGACCGGCCCGCGAGATGGTAGTATGCGGCCCACGACACGACGTCAGAACCTCCCTCGGCTACCCTAGTAAATGCCCACATGAAGGCCAACTTGGCAGTTCTGATCATAAAGGGGGTTAGACAGAAGCAAAGAAAGGTAGAAGTCATTAGGCACGTTCACCCAGTGCTGGTATGTGAATGCTCTGAACCATCGAAAAGGAGAAAAAGAAATGGGATGATATTTCAACAAGAGTGGCTGCTTCATCGCATTGTGACGCATATATGAAGTTTTCCCGTTTAACTGTGAGAGTGTGTCAGAATAAATGTGCTTTTAAAGCTCGTGCGAAACACACCTTGTTCTCGATGTGCAAGTTACACAAAATAAACCGATCAGGTATGCTTGCTGATGCTTATGCATGAATTGAGACGTCACGGAAAACACTGCGGCATCAACAAAGCAAAACCTGCACGGGCGTTCTTTTGCTTCCAAGCTGACGGCAGGTATGTTTTCCAGCGCCTCAGGGGGCGAGTGGAACACGCAGCTAATATACGTAACGGGCAAACAATTTCAAAACAATAAATCTAAGCGGAAGTACACGCTTTGCCTCGAGCCGCTAGATAAATGCCTAGTAGCTTTTGTTGTTATGTGAATGATATCGTAAAATTGTTGCAAAAGAAAGTGTGTGCGTGTGGGGCGGGGGATGCTACGCATGTGGGAGTGCGATGGAGGCATCGCGGTGCCTACAGCAGCGCCACCGCATCTGTATGCTCCCTCTCCGGCGCGCCGATGCTGACACCTACCTCTTCTAGCCACTATTTCGCCTTGCGATTGGGACGGCCCACGGATCGTACCATGGAGGAAGGAATAAACCGCGGAGAAACTGTTACGTCAAATTTTCCAAAGCCAGAAGTAGAAGGACTCTTTCTCGCAATGTTGGTACAGTGTACTAGAAGAGCTCTTCTAGTACACTGTAATGTTGGGCACGCTACGGCGGCTTGCGCATGCGCAACGGACGCCAGCGAGAGAGAGAGAGGCGAGCTGTGCGAGCCCGTTTCGGACTCGTCGGGCGGCACCGCGGCCGCCATCCGATAGACGAGCTGGAAAAGCGAAACATTTGGGCTGATTATGAGCAAACGTGCGGTGGTACTCGCTTGTGGAGTGCCTGTGTGCCAACGCAGCCTCATTACGGCTGATATTGTGAATCTACAAAAAACTTGCAGCTTTACACTTCGTGTTTATTCTGCTGAATGCAAGAAAGCTGCGCCGTTAATAGGCCGGATAATCACCATGACAGGCTGTTTTTCCTTTTCTGCAGATGCGGTAAGTTCGCAATACCGAACACAATGTAACATTGAAGTGTTGTTTTGTTTGTCTTGCTATTCAGCCAGATGAAGTACCTCCGAATCATTCTTTCCCATGTGTGTCACGATAGGTGCGCACGAGTATCGTTCGCAGCAGCGCGCAGGTCGGCCGACTACAACCACATCAAAACAACAACAACAACAACAACTTGGCCATAGATGAAGTTGCAGGGCGCAGAACTTTAACAGCAAGCGATAATTAAAGCAATAAATCACCTTTTGTGTCAGGGACGTTCACTTCTTGACTCGGCAATCTCTGGTGTGAACAGTGAGCCATGTACTGCTTTCCGATAGTTGTGACCGTCATACACCAGAACGGCTCACCGTCGCCTCTCGCATTAAGAGCTGTAGGCGCTGCCGTTATTATAGGCTTTGTTCGCTCAGGCATGCAAGCACTGTGTCTAAGAAGAACAGCGGCGCTGCGGTGCCAATCATTTTCGCGGAAGTGGCCACAATCTTGGAAAACGTCCGCTTTCGACCTCAATTCGATATAAAATAAACTCACAACCGTGAAGACAATTTCTCACTGTAGGCTTCTAACGCATTGCATCATATTTGAAGTGCTGAAGCCGCATAAAAATGGACATTCACAACTCCAGCCAGCTATTGCTTGATATGTGGAGTTTAACGTCCCAAAACCATCATACGATAATGAAAGACGCCGTGGTGGAGGGCTCCGGAAATCAACAACGCGGCCATACGAGTGGTGATGCAGACAACACGAGACACCGGCGTGCCGCAACCCCCTGCAGTCCCACAACCCCCTGCAGTCCCACAACCCCCTGCAAAAGCACGGGACCTCCGCCATACTTCTTGCTCTGTAGCATCGCAAGGGCCTCTCCTCAGCTTTCCTTCCTCCATGGGACTTAGAAGTGTGGCAGCTTGTGTCCTTCAGGTCCTTCTTGTCTCTGTGTCGTCGTTTTGTTCTCGCGCTATAACTGTCGTCATTCCATGGGATGGCCGGAAAGAAACACGCTGTGCGCCCGCCATATCGAAGACCACGAGAAAAACTTTACTCCACTGGCGCTTTCCGCAAAAGGGCGCGATAGGTAAAATGCCCGAAAGGGGAAAGTCGCTGCGCCGAATGAGAATTGGAGCCCGTTGCTACAATCTCGCTCTCTCTTAGAGTGTAACAAAGATTTTTTCACTGCGTGAGCTCCCGGCGAAGAAAAAGGAAGCGCACGTGCCGAGAACTATTCTGAAATGGCTGGAGAAGCGCACACACCGGACGAGGCGCGAGCATAAGAAGCTTGCCGAGCAAGCTCCTAAAAGCAAGTGTTACGCATACTTGAGGTATACTTCAATACGGGAGTATTAGGTAGCGTGTTTTCTTATATAATATGCATAGATATGTAATTTTAAAGACCGCAGGGCTTATTACGCTGCGCTGACGATGCGACGCTATGAACGTAGCGCTTCACTAAAACGACATGGTGCTATCTGCCAGTGGCTCTGCGTTCTAGAAAAACTTTCGTTTTTTGAAATTATTGCCAGATGGCGTCCATATCTCACACAGCATAGGAAGCCTACATGACCGCCTACTTTAGGGTAGAGACATCTGAAAAAAGTGCCCTAAAAACTCAGCCAAAATCAGCAGGCAATCGTGCACACTGTTGCCAGCTTCCACCAAATATAGCGTAACTTTTTTTTTGCACCGCCATTTTGGGGCCAGCCGTAGGGGTCTCAGCAGTGAGCGTTCGAGGAAAGAAAAAATGCGCTAATTTCTTTCTGTCCATTGGCGACACGACTAAGTGGCTTGAGAGGTGGGGTGGAGGAGGGATAAAAATAATAGTAGAGAATAGGTAAAGAGATAAGACAGGCAAGCGACGGGAAAAAAGGAGATATGAAAGTCGGAAGCAGGTCGAAAAAAAGTCCAAGTACAGGGCACCACTTGACGAAAGCTTCATGGCGTCAGGGGACCACTGACGGCTAACCAGTCAGCGGGAGCTACGCTGTCGTCGGAGGTCGCGGGGGCATAACCGTTCAGCTTGAAATCCTCCGAGCAACTTCGAGAAGGACCCAAAATGCTCACACGGCGGAGAAGTTAGCTGATTCAGATTACATGCTCTGACGATGCCTTGCGTTGCAGGATGGCTGTCCAGAAACCTGGCGGACCACTGCTATAAATGACCCCAGCTATGACGTCCAGCTCCTGAATGTCCGGAATGCCCGTGAGAAAGTAGAGAGGCTCAGCCTCCCCTGTGCCGGCATGGGTCAAGTCAGGAGTTGGATTAGTACGCAATTAAATCTTTTCCTTCCGGACAAAATAAATGTCCTCTCTCTCTCTCTCTCTCTCTCTCTCTCTCCAGACACGACCTTTTCCAGTGCAGCACGCAGATCCAGCACCCTTGTTCGGTGATGGATTCGTAATAACTATTTGATCGGCATGATTGCAATTATTTCCTGTAGTTTTTGCAGTCTTTGTCTAAACGATGAAATGGAAATAACTTTTTTTTTTGCTGTACGTAATATTGTGCAGGTTGCGAGACAAGCTTTTCTTTTTACAGAAAACCGAACTCTGACATAAAACCCGACCTTGAACGAGGGCTTTTCAGGATGACTTTAGCCGGCTTTGCCTTGGTCATTTGGCACCATGGACATTCAGAAACCAGGGCGTGAAGCTGCATCAGAGCACGTACTCTAAGTCGTTCCCGTCTTCTTAACAACAGTTCATATTTCTGGTCTGGTGGCACAGAATTTTCATCTCGTCAGGCGTTGGCTCAACCACGAGATCAAGGTAGTTTTGCATTTACCAACGTTTTCGTTGCGGCTTCTATCTTCTATCGCTCAAACGTCAATCTAAAATGAACCGTCCTTGGAAATCAATAATTTCAGCAGTGTTGCCAGGGCATCTCCGGGACTTTGTTTGGCGGTTGTGCTGGGACTTGCTCCCCACTCGAGGTCGGTTGCAGCGATGTCAGGTGGTTCGCACTTCAACATGCCCCAATTGCGTGATGGTTCAGACCAATCGACATGCGACAATTGAATGCGTGGTCTCCCGTCTTTTTCGGCATGCGACCCATGCTAGTTTTCGGGGACAGGGAGTACGAACATTCGTGTCCGACGGCCGATTTCCGCGCGGGCGCTTCTCGGCTCCTTTAATAGTTGCAGGGCTGTTCAGCCCTAGGCGAAACCGATGCGAAGCTGTAGCTGCGAATTGCCGCCGGCGTGCTTTGTGGCTGATACTGGGCCGAATGAGATGAGAAGTCCTCGCGTTACTCGCTGAGGAGCTTTTCTTTCTCCGTGAGCATGAGTTTCTGCGGCATTGGTCGTGCCTTTTCAGCAATGTTGAACATGAAAGAGTATAACTCACTTTTCGACCAACGTGTTGTTAAGCAGCGCATGTTGAGCCGTTATTTATGATCTTGCCTGTAACGAATTGTGTTTCATTGTATGTATTGCATTGTTGTAACTTTGTATCATGATATCGCATTAGGTTATTGTGCACATGTATGTCAGCATTGTCATGTATATTAGAGCAATGATGTCTTCATTGCAACGTAGTGACGTTTGTAGTGGTACATAGATGTGCCGAAGTGTATGCGCCATTATTACTGGAATGTTATGAGACATGTTTTCTGTACATAGTGTATATAAACTTTTTCTAAAGAGAATGGCTTTCGTTTGCACATCGCGACGGCTCACTGCTCTCCCATAGTCGAGTACGAAGTAACCAAAATCGTTAAACACTTTGTCTAAACAAACTGTTCTGTCATGATGTTCTGTTGAAATTAATTAATGTTGACTGTTCATGAGAATAAATTTCTCTAAACACAAACTCGTACACGGTGTAATTTTGTCAATACGGCCTCATGAAATGTGAGCCCCACGGGACTGCTTTTTTCTCCTCCATAGTAGTGTACCAAGTACTCAAACTTGATAAAAACTTTTTCTAAACACATAAAATTGTGCGAACATGGTCTAATCAAGTGCGAGGCCAATGGGACGGCTTCATAGTAGCGTACCAAGTACTCTAAATTGTTAACCACTTTGTCTAAACTCAGGCACCACACTATATACAATCGCATGTTACGTAATGCATTGAAAAGAACTTTTCCTAACCATACAAAGGCACCCTTTGCGGGCATGCAGGTCCACACGTGCTAAGCCCGAGTGGACCTGCATGGACGCTTTGGTTACCGAGGAACGCGGAACTTCATGGACGCCCACCTGCATCTTAGCCATACGCGATCCACGTCCCACAAGAACGCTGCTTATAAGCCGTGAGCTGCTGGGTTCAAGTTAGCCCGAATCGCGTACGGCAAAGACGCCGATGGGTGCCCCAACTGCGCGCACTTGCAAGTACAGTGAAGTTCCGCGTCCATCGATAGTCAAAAGGTCCATGCAGTTCTACTCACACTGACGGCATAACTTTTTTTTTGATGGTTAGTGCAGTGGAGGCCGGTGGTTCCGCACTGTTGTTTTAGGAGCGACATTTTCACGACCCCATTAAGCTGTACTCACATGACGGACAAAATCGCGATTTGAGCCTGTGGATTGTGCACTATACATCACCATACGTCAGCCGTTTCCACGTCCCCACTTTGGTCTGCACGGACCGATTTGTGAAACGATGGCAGCCCAAATCGCTTTTGGGATCCTCGGGGAGCAATGCCGTAATCCTCGCTTGCAGCGTCAACTCTCTCCTGTGGTGTGAATGTTGGCTGCGGAGGGATCCCAAGTACCTCACATGTCACGCGACTGATTGATCCGTGATCATGCCTGTCGTGTGAATACAAAGGGGTTGCAACGTTTTGGTTTTTGTTTCGCACAACGTGCAGGTTCAGGTATGTACTTGGGAGGTCCGAGGAGTTACCTCATGACCCTTTCCGAAGGACGAGTCCGTTTTAAGCAAACACTTAATAACAATGGATTGAGAGCACGTAACTCCAGCAAACACGACCGATCCTTTCCATCGGATAAAGTTGAAAAGAAACGCCCGTGCTATAGCCCAGTCACTAATCATAAAGCCCTACCACTCAGTTCCTGTACAGAGTTGGTCGCGGAGAGTTGCGAAGGAGTGGGGCCTCACCCACGTCGTTGAGTGGAAGCCTGGCATGAAGCACGGGAGTCGGTGATGTCGTCACCTTAGTTAGCGTCGGCGTTGGGCAGCTACACGAGCCGCAGGAGAAGCAGCTTTCATTGGCTGCCGGCGAATGCTGGATCAGCTGACGCCGCATTTGACGCACTGGCCCGAGGTAGAGTTCCGTCCGGACAGGCTCGCCTGAGCTCGAGCCCGAAGTTCGACCACTCAGGCATGTCGCCGGACACGGGAACGTCGGCGCAGCCCGGTAGTCCTGGATCCCCTCAGGTCACCGGGCGATGGAGGTAGGAGCTGCCTTGGCTCGGGTCCGAAGCTCAACCACCCTGATGCGTGGCTTGTCTTGATGATGATGATGATCCTTGTAATACACACACACACTCACAAAGGGGGATCGGCCAAGAATATGGCCGCAAGATCTTTAAGTTAAAGGCTTATTGTTATATATATAATATATATAGAAAAAAGCTAATAAAAGCTAATAATCGAAAAAGAAGTATATCTGAGCAAGGATGCAGGCTATCGACTGTGGTTTGAGACATAGGTAATGATCCTCTGGCCACCACTCTGATTCTTCTTTTTTTAAAAATTCCCAAAGTCTTCCACTACGGCGTTTCTCATAATCATATAGTGGTTTTGGGACGTTAAACCCCACGTATCTATCTAAACAACGCCTCGTTGATATAAATCTTTTTTTTTTCTATGTCACACGCGTGCTTCAAACAATCGCTGCGTCGAACTGGTGTTTCAGACATTTATTGTTTGTTGGTTCACGTCCATGCCAGCTTCTTTTTCGTTGCCGAGTCCCAACTTGGTACAAGGCGGGCACTTTGAATTCCGCTCACTCAATTTGTTTCAAGTTTTGTGCACTCCGTCAGAGGGGTCCTGGAACAAATTTGGAGCATGCATGGTCCGAAAACGCTGTCGATTGGTTGTCGAGACTACCTGGAACACGCGAGCCTTAGATAAAATAATAGTACGCGGCCTAGAAATTACAAGTTCTTCAAAGTTGGCTATACATCTCTCACTTTTCTTTCTACAGTTGACTTGAGCATCGTGAACTGCGTAGTGTCTATGGACGTCGTAGGATGCCGCCACGTACCCGCTCGCTACTTCCTGATCACATAATAAACCACACGTTCGAAAAAGAAGACAAAAAGAAAGGGCTCAAGGACTTGAGTAGTAGCTGGTGGTTCTTGAAAGAAAAAAAAAAGCTAATTTGCGTCTGCCTTGTAGGCGATACGGCTAAGCTTCTTGTAGGAGATGGGGAAGAGTAGCAGAAAGAGAAAGGCATATAAGACAGAGCACTCGCCGCCCACGAAGAAAAATGAGGAAGGAGGTAGAGAGATGGGGAACAACGCCGAAGGAGTTCGAGGACGGGGCACCACTCGGCGAGAGCTACACGGCGTCAGGAGGTCGCTGACAGTAGGCTGACCGGCGAGAGCTATGCTGGCGTCGGAGATCGTGGACGACACAACTGTTCAGCACAGAATACACGAAGCGAGTCCTCAAATTCATGGCATGTGCTAACGAAGGGATGCATCTTCTTGCCCTTTAGTCATTCCTCTCCTTGCGTATAGCGTTCAAGGCGTTCACTGTTACGAAAGGAGAAAGTTCTTCAAGTGAGGTCTTCGACGACTACATGTAACTCCGTTCCTACAAAACGGATGCTAAATATTATAACCGTTCTAGAGGTTATGGTGCTCGTATGACCCGCAGGTCATGGAATCGAACTCCGGCCACGGCACCACATTTTCGATGAAGGGCAAAGTGATAAGGCTCTCGTGTACTTACATTTAGGGCCACCTTTAAGTACCATGAGTGGAAATTTTGGAGCCCTCCACTAAAGGCGTCTCTCATAATGAAATTGTGGTTTTGCGATGCTAAACGGCATTATTCGTTATTAAAAATTTTCGTGGCATGTTATTTGGGAAGAGTCATGCGCAATTAGGGAGGCTATTCCATTATAACTCAGGAAAGTGTTGCAGGGCCCCGTTAAGGCACGTGTTCGCTACCTGTCCGAAGCACACAGACAGTAGATGTCGGCCTATTCAAGTGTGTGTGTGTAATGACGATCCTAAGAGCAAGATTCAGAGTGGCCTCCACGATCCTGGGTCGACCACTCGGAATGCACAAAACAGAGCCTGCCAGTGGAACACGGGAACGCTACGCGCCAGATCGCGCAAACCAGTTCACGCAAACCGGTTCTGGAAGCTATTCCTGCTTACATTTTGTACGTTTTAGTGACAACCTTGGTCGCTGCAAAGAGCGACTACAGTTGCTCAAAACTGACGGAAGTGATCTATGCCACTCGTTCTAATTCTGATTCAATCCACGACTTGACGGGGGGAGTGGGGTGCAATACGGTGCGGATCA
This sequence comes from Rhipicephalus microplus, assembly GCF_013339725.1. NCBI lineage: Eukaryota > Metazoa > Arthropoda > Arachnida > Ixodida > Ixodidae > Rhipicephalus > Rhipicephalus microplus. The sequence goes on along the minus strand of NC_051170.1, from coordinate 92,320,127 downwards.
GGATGCTCTGAAATTACTCGTTGAACACGCAATCCCGCTACAGATCGACCAGTGAAAAACACAATGCGCTTTCGCCTGTTCATTTTTTTTTGCAACGACTGACTAGCGGTCACCTATGAAAATTCCCAGCTCTTTTGGACCCTGTAACTCTTGTCTCACGTGCACCACTGGAAGCAGTAGCTCGCACAAGAATTTGGATCGCCAGTATTATGCCAGTGCAATTACTGCGAAGTAGCCGTATGAAATGGAAGTCACCTATACCATTGATGAATAAAATAATAAAAAAGCACCCATAGTGCTGATTCTCCCACTAGTTTAACGCTAATAAAGTTTTTGCGTAGACGCTAGTGTAGAACTTGCTTATTGCTACTACTTGCTTATTGAAGCTCCACTACTGGGCAACACGAGGAAATGCGTAGTAAGGGCAAACTAGCGATTCCCCGAGGTTGAGTCGCTCCCTGGATTTCGTGCCGACCGGTTGTGCGCCCGCGCGCTCCGCGCGCTCGCGACCTTCGGCGTCATCGTAGCGCTGGCCGACTGGGCTCGTCCTACGTCATCGTAGCGCTGGCCGACGACCTTCGACGACAGCGCAGCTCTGATTTACTGGTCCTGCTCTACGCCATCTACAGACGCCGACACCATCTCTCGCAAGTGTACCCCGTCCTCGGACTCCAGTGACCGTTCTTCCATCTTTCCTGTCTCTCCTATCCCCTCAGTTTGTTGTTGCTTCTTCTTCCTCTTTCCTATACCTTTACTCCTATCCTTTTTATCCCTCCTTACCCCCATCCCTCTGTGAGCTCTGTGGTGGTGTCGCTCACTGAAGCAGACAATAACGGGGCTCACTTTTCTCTTCCTTTCTCTCAAGAACCACTTCAGCGATTCCCTGAATCTTTGTTCAAAGTAGACAGTGCGAAAAACGTAAACACAGAAATAGGAAGGCACAGGACGAGTGCTGAAAGACGCAGGCAGCACTCGTCCTGTGTCTTCGTTTTTGGCGCTGTTTACTTGGAACAATGGATCGTTACCGACTGGCCCAATTGTCAATACTGCTCGATTTCCTGAATGCTTGCCACCACCCCGGCAATGGCGTGCTTGGTAGGTGGTGGTGCCATCTCCTAAAGATCCAGCCAAAAGGCTTAGACGTTGTTTTTTTTTGCACTCCCCAAAGAGGATCGGAAATTCGTAGAGTAGACCACGGCAATCGCATTTCAGAATATAACAGCACTGCGCATCCCGCAGAGCCTCTATTAACAACAACAACAACAACAACAACAACAACAACAACAACAACAACAACACAACAACAACAACAACAACAACAACAACAACAACAACAACAACAACAACAACAACAACACAACAACAACAACAACAACAACAACAACAACAACAACAACAACAGCAACAACAACAACAGCAACAACAACAACAACAACTGCTACTACTACTAACTACTACTACTACTACTACTACTACTACTACTACTACTACTACTACTACTACTACTACTACTACTACTACTAAACTATTCCCGCTCTCCATTCCTACGCCTGGCTAATCCTCCTTTCTCGCGCAGTGACGCAAAGCAACACCACTTAGGTGGTGTTACGCAAAGTCACCGATCGGCGGCTTGTTGTACAACGCAGCTCGTACAACCAGTCCCGACGACAGGCTACGCTTTCCCCTCCATGTGAGAGAGCAGGGTGGTGAGGCCATGCAAAAATTTGAAACCAGCTGAAAATGATGTTCTAACCCCTGTAACTTCCTTACTATAGTAGGTATTCGCAAAATTGTTGCGGCAGCATGTTCAGAAAGCAAAAGTACAGTGTTTTCTATAACAATAATTAGACCTCGTGGTTGTTTGGTCCATTAACAATACGTTATGTTGGGCCAGTTCATGCGACGTTACTTGCATGACGTGCCGCAAGCTCAAGAGCGAGAGGAACGAAGACGAGGCACAAATCGCAAAGCCTAAAAAAATCACTTTTCTGTTTTTTCACCATTTCTCTCTCTCTCTCTCTCTGTGCTTTTTCTTGCAATATATGCATTTCAATATAAATTCATTCATAAGTTGTAATGCTCATAGAAAAAGTACGCAATGCTTCCTTGGTCAATGCGCCAGAGTGGGTATGTGACAAACAAACAAACAAACAAACAAACAAACAAACAAACAAACAAACAAACAAACAAACAAACAATCAATCAATCAAACAAACAAAGGGTTGTGAGTTGGTACTCTTTCTGCCAGTTCTTTGTTCTTCTCATTTTTAAGGTAGTGCCACGTCTTCCAAATGGCACCATCTTGCGTGACGCGGGTATGATCCGCATGTTTCAGAAGCATCTTTTTGCGATTTTATGTAGATTACAGCGACTAATTTTTGGTAGTTTCTGTAGTTTACATTGTTTTAGATCTTGCTGCTTTATTTTATGTCCACTGGCTTTTGAGCATCGCTGACATCGTTTCATGCCTGCATTCCCCATTGCATGACCATGCGACATGAGACAGTGGATGGATGACGTGCAGGGCCCGTAATGTGCTGTGCACCCGAAGAATGCGTATCCGAGCCGCATACATATAGCCGTAAAATGCCAGCACCAGTGGATATTCACTGTATGATGTTATAACAGTGTGGAGAAACAATACCTATTTAGTGCTGTGTTCGGCAGAACGGCAGCTGGTTACATCTGCAAATGAAGAAACATCCCTGCTCCTGGGCTCTGCATTGTGTTCTCAGACCGTGGAGTTAGGGGGCATGCATTCGCTCTCAGCAGCGCCAGTGCCGCTTTTAACACTGGCCGGACATCCTACTAAAAACAAATCACGAGCAGAAATTTTCAATCATGACGTCACTGGTGAGGTCTCCATATAGTGACAAAGGATGAACAATCTAGAGAAGGAAGGTTGCTGCGGAAGCCCTCCTTTCTCACTTCGCATGCAAGCGTAATGCGCTCGTGCCTTTTTTTTTTTTTTAGGACCGCTGGCCGCATAGATGATGCGGTCATTCGTAAAAAAAAAAAATGGTAATCTTTTTTTCGTAATTTTATTCGTGTTTTCTGAAGAGGCGAAAGTTAAGCCGACTGATTTCTCAGTAAGATGAGACTAGATCGTCACAAATAATGGGAACATCTTTATTGCACGTTTTATTTAGAAAAAGATCACACATACACGTAGTGTGAAATTGTCGATCTATAAAGCAGCTTTAAGGTTCAACTGAAATACGGATATAATGAGAAAACGTTGAACCCAGAATATCCGAACTAATGCGAAAATCATCAGCAATCGTGAGCAGGACACGTCATATTTGACTCAATGACATTTGTTATGACGGCACGTATAGAGAACTAGAGTACAGAACGAGACTGAAGTTCAGAGGGGCGGGGAGGCTTGAAGCGATCAGAAGTTTTTCAAGAAAGAGCATCGCTGGAAACAGTGTTTCGGCAGGTTGACTTGTCTTCGTCAGGGCAATAGCGTTGCCTTGACAAAGAAAAGTTCACTTGTCAAAGCGTTGGCTGCATGACATTAGCAGTAATAATTTTAGAAATATTTAGTCCATCTCGTATATTTGAGTGAAACTATTAAAAGTAAATACTTAAAAATTTTCGAACCGCGTCTACAAGAGCTATATGAGCAGGAAGCCGTCTATAATTACTTGAGACCTTTTGAACGAAGACAGAAGTAAAAGATACTAAAACTATGTAGCCGAGCCAACTCTAATTCAAGCTCCGCCGCGGTGGTCTAGTGGGTAAAGTACTCGGCTGCTGATAGGCAAGTCGGGGGATCGAATCCCGGTTGTGGCTGCTGCATTTCTGATGGAGGCGGAAATGTAGGCCCGTGTACTCTAATTTGGGTGCACGTTAAAGAATTCCAGGTGGTCGAAATTTCCGGGGCCCTCCACTACGGCGTCTCTCATAACTATATGATGGTTTTGGGACGTTAAACCCCACATATAAATCTATCAATCAACTTTAATTCAAGCTTTTCAATAAATGCATTTTCCCGACAGGAGCTTGGCTGCCATCTTCAACAATTAGTCAAGCGACGCTGAACTTCTGTCAGTCCAGTCAGGCTTCCAGAAAACTGGGTTTACTCATGTGTACTCACTTAAATCAATATCCGTTCAATAATAGGTCCAAATTATTGTGAACACTCGTTGCCTTTAGGAAACGTTGAAAAACCTTCGCTGAACTAGACATCTCTGGGTTAGGACACCGCAGAGCCGAGGAAAACACTTGTTGCCCAATTACGCCATCTTCGACGAATGCATCGTTGACTTGTTCGGTGTAACTCATCGCGGCTTTTGTTTTCTGCCAAAACTTGTTGTCTTTATCTTTCCCGTAGTTGATACGCCAACCGAGCGAGATAATTGAGCGTGATCCAACTTCTAATATTGCTGAACGAGGGGCGAGAAGGAGCGGAGGCAAGCGATACGAACGCAAGTCAATCACTTCCCGCGCGCCTGATTTGAAATTCACAAAAAAGGAATGAGAAGAGACATATAAACAAAAAAGTTCTTTACAGGGATACCAATTTTTTTATTTGTGTTTAGAAAAAACTTATTGCCACAAACGCCAATAACACTCAACAGAACATTTCCTTCTTAGACACACTCTAACGATGATGACAAAACAGACGTCAATTACATGAACATGGATATGAGATGACTTTGAAAAAACATGTACATTTGATGGTTTACACAAACACAACGACAAAAAAATACTTCATGGTAAACAAGAGACACAAATAAAACATAAATATGTACAATTTGCATATTTTGGTTAGAAAAAATTTATTTACAGCATGTACAGAACACAAAGGCTTCATACCATTCCAGTAACAGGGCACATACACTTCGGCACATCTATATTTCACGACTAACATCACTACGTTACAGTGAAGACATTTGCCCTAATATACATGATTATGTTGGCATACATGTACAAAAGAATTCAATGTGATATACAAGGGTATAACAATACAATAGATCCAAATGAAACACAATTTGTAATAACTTGTGAAAGCCAATAAAGGCGAACATTCACATCACCCTCGCTCCGTTCAACCAGATCTTAGGATGCCCGGCAACCACTACGAACGTGCATGTTCCTTGAAACCGAAACTATAGCGCTGAGTTTCCGGGGCCTGGTGGAGTGACGAAATTAGCGGCGATTGTCACTACCATATGTGCGTGAATATATCACCTTTTATCTGCGACACACCAGCACGTGAGGCAGCTGACGTGCCCCGCATAAGTATCATTACTGCTCAGTATTGTGCGTGTCAATACTGTAAGACCCGATTTGAACGATGACTAGCACGCCGTGCAGTTGATAAAATTGAACTGTGCTCCGTCGCCATCACCCCGTCGAAGAGGGCACATGGTACATCCGTTGGCAGGGTGAGGCGCGGGGTTAGGAAAAAAAAGTAGGCGCGTGACGTCACATACACTGGGTCACCCACGTTCACAAGCGTGATTCCGAAACTGGCTACCGACTGTTCAAGTTCATTTTCTAAAAAAAAAAAAAAACTAAATGTCGTAGGGTTGTAATGTAGCACATGTATTCAGGACGTCAAAGAGAACATATGTTGAAAGCTTTATGGAAATTAGTGAATATCGAAAAAAAAATTCCTTTAACGGTTCCACTATCGATACATTATTTTTTTCCTTTGCCAAAACATGGAGGATGGAACACTCAGGAGAGGCCCTATATATGCCATTGTTTCGCATTGCAATGCAAAAAAGTGGTAAAAGTGTTGTCAACCTTATGAAGCAAAAAAAAAGCAGTACGGGGAAAACAGAAAAAAAAAGAAAGTCCTTCTTGACTTTGTTTCACCTGAAACGAATATTCCCCGAAGTACACAAAGAAGTTACATGTAAGATATTGCCGCCAGCACGTAGTGGGTTGGCAGCAAGAGCGGCTCTAAATCTGGAGAAAAAAAGAAGATCGCGTTCTTCTCTGCTCGAGAGCCAGCCCCGACTGACGCATCGTCCTAGAGCTAGCCACCCGGTTGTTCAATAAATCCCCCCAGTACTTGTGACTCATCGTGACAAACTGGTGGAAGGTGCTGGGTAGCCTCACGGATGCTGCAGACCCCCCCCAGGAAGCCGTAATACGAGTCCAGTGCCAGTCAACACTCCCGTGCATCGGACCAGCCGCCGAATCAGGGGATTGCCTCCAGAAGTCAACGATACTGCTCCCACCACGTCAACAAACATGACCAGCACTTCGGTACAAACCTTGGCAACCGGCACGGGAAGCACGTCGCCGAACCGCTATACGTTGGAAAGCCCATGGGCACCGCCGACGTTCCATGGTACGGAGCGCGAAGACGTTGAGGACTGGTTGGCGGACTTCGAGCGCGTAGCCAACTTGAATCAGTGGGACGACGCGGCGAAACTGGGTCGTGTCTACTTCTATCTCGAAGACGGGGCTCGCACGTGGTATCAAAATCGGGAGGAGCAGCTGACGACGTGGCCCGAATTCTCTCGTAGACTTCTGCAGACATATGCCAGCACTGACCGCCAAGAAAGAGCTGAACGAGCTATTCTTGCCCGCGTCCAGTCGCCAAACGAAACTGTGACCGCGTACGTCGAAGACATGACGCGCCTCTTCCGACGGGCCGATTCAAGAATGACTGAGGACAAGAAGTTGCGTCACTTGATGCGCGGTGTCAAGGACCAGCTTTTTGCCGGCCTCGTGCGAAGTCCTCCGAAGACGGTCGTGGAGTTCTTGTCCGAGGCCGTGACAATGGAAAAAATGCTGCAGCAGCGATCCAACCAATACGACAGGAGAGTCAGTGGCATGTCTACTGCCGACATTTTCACCGCCACTAGAACCAACAACGACTGTCTACGTGAACTCATCCGTGATGTAGTACGTGAAGAGTTACAAAAGGCTGGTGTAACACCTCATCCTACAGTCAACTCTATTGCGACTGTGATCAAGGATGAGCTGCACCAGGCCCTCCGGGACACCTTGCCTCGTGATACAGCTGTGCCAGCTCCTGCTGAATACCGCCGTGAGACAACCTACGCGGAAGCCTTGAAACGCCCTGCTGCAACGCCGCCATTATTCGTCCATCCTGTTCCTGCTGTTTCACTACAGTCAGCGCAGCACATACCGTACTACGAAGGCACGTACACGCCACCGCCCCTGCCCTTTGTCTCTGGTGCTTCTGTCGCCCATCGTTCAGTGCAACCAGTTCAGTACATCGACGATCGGCGCACGTCTCCTCGTAAGTCTGATGTTTGGCGCACACCTGATCGCCGGCCTCTGTGCTTTCACTGCGGAGAAGCTGATCACTTGTACCGCCAGTGCCCATATCGCCGTCTCGGGCTTCGCGGCTTCTCTGCGTACTCGCCGCCACCCCGTTACGGTCAGAGACCACGCGACATCCAAAACTACCTCTCCCAGCAGCATGCACCACCATCTGCCGGGCGCCAGTCGCGCTCGCCATCACCGAGGCGATTTTCATCAACGCCCCAGCGGTATTCTACCGCACGATCTCCAAGCCCCCGCCGGGAAAACTAGCCGAAGCGACCTCTGGGGGCGGGGTCGCTGAACGTCGAAGCGCTGAAGACCTCCTATTGACGCAGAACAATACAGAAACTGGTCCGACATCACTTGCTGCTGCAAAGGATAGCCGGCTTTCACTCGACATAGCAGTAACAATTGATGGTTGTGTAGTTAATGCGTTAGTGGACACCGGCGCAGACTATTCCATACTGAGCGGGAAACTGACAACGCAGCTGAAGAAAGTAATCACACCATGGCATAACTCGCAGATTCGGACAGCTGGTGGCCATGTCGTTACTCCACTGGGTGCCTGCACAACTAGAGTACAGATTCAAGGGTACACATTCGTAGCAAGCTGCCTTGTTCTACGTGAATGCTCCCGTGACGTCATTCTGGGAGTTGATTTTCTACAGGAAAATGGAGCTATCATTGATCTGCAAGAGCGCCGCGTCACGTTCTCAGCCCAGCGAGCAATCAACGTGCAGGATGACGGAATGCGTGTCGACGTACTCCGTATTCTGAACAGAGCGTGACGCTTCCTCCCCGAGCCAGTGTTCTAGTCGACGTAACATGCTGTGGTTTGAGCGTTGGCGATGTGGTGGCCGAGACAAATTTAGAACACCTCCTGCAGCAAGGCATATGTGTAGCGAGAAGTGTAATACACGTTCGCGACGGCCGATCTGAATTGCTCGTTACCAACTTTAGCAATGAGCATCGACACCTTTTCCGTGGCACTTCGATAGCGTTTGCCCACGAAGTAGCAAACGTAACCAACTGTCTCACGTCCAGAAGTAGTGGATAACGCAGACACATCAATGAGCAACATTGACATCAATCCTGATATGTCCACCGATAACCAGACTGCGCTGCGAGCGCTCTTGTTCGAGTACAGGTCTTGCTTCGCAAGTTGCTCGAAGATCCGCCAGACGTCCATCACTCAACACAGGATCATCACGTACGAGGACGCACGCCCAATACACCAGCACCCCTACCGCGTGTCGGCTAAAGAACGTGAAGCGATACGTACGCAAGTTCGCGAGATGCTTGACGATGGCGTTATCGAACCATCCAACAGCCCGTGGTCATCTCCAGTCGTGCTTGTCAAAAAGAAGGACGGGTCGCTACGCTTCTGCGTCGATTACCGAAAGCTTAACAACGTGACCAAAAAGGATGTGTACCCGCTACCGCGTATCGACGATTCGCTAGATAGACTTCGTCATGCCCATTATTTCACTTCTCTCGATCTCAAAAGCGGGTACTGGCAAATCGAGGTAGATCAGCGAGACCGCGAAAAGACAGCCTTCGTGACTCCAGACGGCCTATACCAATTTCGAGTACTCCCTTTCGGCTTGTGTTCAGCGCCGGCGACTTTCCAGCGAATGATGGACACTGTCCTCACAGGGCTGAAGTGGCATACTTGTCTTGTCTACCTTGACGATGTGGTGGTCTTCTCTGCCACGTTCGAGCAGCACCTTCAGCGCCTGCGCAGCGTGCTGGAGGCTATCCGATCGGCGGACCTCACACTAAAGCCACAGAAGTGCCACTTCGGCTATAAAGAACTAAAGTTCTTGGACATGTAGTTAGCGCCGAAGGAATCCGTCCCGATCCGGACAAGCTTGCCGCTGTTGCCGAATTACCAGCTCCTGTCGATAAGAAAGCCGTCCGGCGCTTCCTTGGTTTGTGCGCCTACTATCGCCGATTCATTCATGGCTTTTCACAGATAGCAGAACCTCTGACTCGTCTCACAAGAGACGACACACCGTTTGTCTGGGAAAACGAGCAACAAGCAGCTTTTGATGAGCTGCGACAGCGCATGCAATCAGCGCCCGTTCTCGCTCATTTCGACGATGATGCTGACACGGAGGTCCATACCGACGCTAGTAACATTGGGCTCGGTGCAGTGCTCGTTCAGCGTCAAGAAGACATCGAAAGAGTGATAGCCTACGCCAGCCGCTCTCTATCGCGTGCTGAGGCGAATTATTCCACTATGGAGAAAGAGTGCCTCGCAGTCGTGTGGGCAATCACCAAGTTCCGCCCGTACCTTTATGGTCGTCCCTTCAAGATAGTGACGGACCACCACGCCCTCTGCTGGTTGGCAAGCCTGCGCGACCCTTCAGGACGGCTAGCACGGTGGAGCTTGCGGCTGCAGGAATTTGACGTCACCATCGTCCATAAGTCCGGCCGTAAGCATGAAGACGCTGACACACTGTCACGCACGCCCCTTGATGTCGGCAGTCAGGAAGCAGAGGAAGACGAAGGCTTCCTGGGCGCCCTTAGCTCATCAGACTTGAGTAAACGGCAGCGGGATGACGCAGAGATTCGTCCGATCATCGATCATTTAGAGGGCCAGGACACAGTCATACCACGTCATTTATTCCGCTCGTTGCCGTCGTTCTGCCTTCGAGGTGGTGTGCTGTACAAGAAGAACGCTCGTTCGAACAACCGTGCCTACCTCCTGGTGGTTCCTCGAGACATGCGAGACGACGTCCTCTTCGCTTGCCATGACGAACCCACATCCGGTCATCTGGGCTACTCACGAACACTTGCCAGAGTGAGTGAGAGGTACTATTGGCCAGGACTTTCGGCAAGCGTCAAGAAGTACGTGAAGAGCTGTCGGGAATGTCAGCGCCGAAAGCAACCATCTGTTAAGCCAGCTGGTTTGCTTCAGCCCATTGAAGCACCCTGCACGCCGTTCGACCAAGTCGGCATGGACATTCTCGGGCCTTTTCCTATGTCTGCGGACAGCAACAAATGGGTGATCGTCGCGACCGACTATTTGACACGCTACGCTGAAACCCAGGCGATCCCACGAGCCACGGCTTCTGAGGTAGCACAATTTTCATGCGCCACATCGTGTTACGACACGGTGCTCCTTCCAGTGTAATAACGGACAGAGGGACGGCATTCACGGCGCAGCTTACGGACGAAGTTTTCAAACTGAGCAACACCAGACTTCGAAGGACAACTGCGTACCACCCGCAAACCAACGGACTTACTGAACGACTGAATAAGACCCTCGCAGACATGATCTCAATGTACATCGACGTACAGCACAAAACATGGGACCGGATCTTGCCTTACGTGACCTTCGCGTATAATACCGCCGTGCAAGAGACCACGCGATTCACGCCATTTCGGCTTCTCTACGGCCGCGAAGTGCAGACCATGCTAGACTCAATGCTACCGTGTCAGGACGAAGACGAGTTGGCAACAGACGCCGAAGAATTCGCAGAGCATGCCGAGGAAGCCCGGCAGCTCGCGCGACTGCACATCGGCCAGCAACAGCAGGCAGACGCACGACGCTATAATACCCGCCACAGAGAAGTGTTTTACAGCCCCGGAGATCAAGTTTGGGTGTGGACGCCCGTCCGCCGCCGTGGCCTTAGTGAAAAGTTGCTGAGCCGGTACTTTGGCCCATATAAAGTGTTACGCCGCATCAGTGACGTGAACTACGAAGTGGTTCCGGACTCAACACCCCATGCACGGAGCAGGACACGGCTGATGCCGGACGTCGTTCATGTGTTGCGCATGAAGCCATTTATTGCGCGTTGTTCGTAACTTTTCCTTTACCGTACAGCGTTCTTTGTGTTTTTTGTTTATTTTGTGAACTTACTTTCTCGTTCATTGACGTTTCCTATGTAGGCACGCTCTTCAATTTTTACTTTCACTTCATCCGAATTTCCATTTTTTTTCACGTGCCTATGTAGTAGCATCGCGGTGCTGCTATGTACTTTCCTTTCCTCTTTTTGGTACTTGTTTTTTTTCTTTTCGGAAGGGGGGATAATGCCGCCAGCACGTAGTGGTTTGGCAGCAAGAGCGGCTCTAAATCTGGAGAAAAAAAGAAGATCGCGTTCTTCTCTGCTCGAGAGCCAGCCCCGACTGACGCATCGTCCTAGAGCTAGCCACCCGGTTGTTCAATAAATCCCCCCAGTGACTCATCGTGACAATATACAAACGGGAAACTGCTATATACACTCAAACACATGTTATGGGAATGCAATGCTCAATACAACTCTGAGAACGTATCAAGGAGGTGGGCCGCCACTCAACGCATGGCGATCACTCCGCACCAGCCAGTATCACCTGCTGGGTTTTACATTCTCCAGGTGACTACATTAACTTGCCGCGCGGACGCGACCTGCAACGACCACCTCGACACAGCCAGGGTCGTCCACCAGAGTACAGGACAGTTCCACAGGACAGCTCGAGGCGTGCACATGACAGACTACCACGGCACTCCCAGTGCCGCCCTCCAGAGAAAATTGCCCTTTGCGCGCACGCAGTCGTGGCCGAGTGTAATGACGAAAACCGAAACTGGAACTCTCTCTGGCACAGACTCGCATGCTAGGGAAAAAGACGACGAAGACGAAGTCAGAATAAGAACAGCCGGCCTGCAGCAAAGGCGTTGTGTCTTATTTCTCTCGTCGTTACAATATATATATATATATATATATATATATATATATATGCTTACAGTTGGTAATTTTTTCATCCACTTTTCTTTCTTTTTATTTACATTCCATTAATGTTAATAACTTCCCCTGTACATTCTTTGGCATTACTGTCTGTTATATCTCATTATTATTGTGTTAAAAACACGGAAAACGAGCCCTTAGGTATACACTTCTTTCCCTTATTATATATATATATATATATATATATATATATATATATATATATATATGTATATACAATAATGCCAAGGAGAGTTTAGGGGAAGATATTAGACCGAATTGTAATGTGCATATGAAGAAAAGTGGGTGAAAAGATAACTTGCCTTGGGCAGGATCCGAACCTGCGACTTTCGAATGACGCGTTCGATGCTCTACGACTTGAGCTACAACGACAGCCGTCCCCCCAGCCCCATCATTGGGTTTATATGGGAATTAAACGTGGGAGTGCCAGTCAGCGCCACCTGTAGCCATGACGGCGAGTGTAGCACACTCTTTTGAGCCTATTTGGCGTCACGTAGCACGGGAACTTATTACGAAAGGGCAGCTGACCAATGGTCCCTCGTATACAGCCTAAAGGCACTAAGTCTGCCAGTACGAGACCCTCATTAATGAATTAAGGAAAGAAGTGTATGCTTAAGGGATCATTTTTCTGTGTTTTACACAATATTAATGAGATATAACGGATAATAATGCCAAGGAAAGTATATCCGAAAGGACGCCGCTCTAATGTGTACGTGATCGCGCACGTAATGTTAGTAATTCCAGTTCACACTGCTACTACCAGGCAGCACACGCACACCACACAATACACGGATGTAATCGAGGTTCTGCCCAGAAGACCAAAGCCAGCCAGAGTCTCGGGGAGATGTCCAGGAGAGGAGCCCGGAGCTGTTAACCTTAACCTTTAATTACAATATTTGCATGTATAGCGTGGAACATGATGGTGGTAGCATCATGGAAGCTCTCGACGGAAGCATGATGGGAGCTTCTGCGAGCGTGTCGGGTGCGCCTCGGCGCTTGCATTTTACGGCCTGGCCTCCCCAGGATTCCCTGCAGGAAAACGATGGAGGCCAGAACGGTCCACTGGAAATCGTCATATTCACCTTCGCCCCCGAAAGGCGAAGGTGAAACGCCGCCCTCTGCCTAACCCACGAGAGGCGGGGGGAAGAGGCACGCCCAGTTCAGCCCATGGCGAAGTAGAAAACACTGCACACTGCACACGACACTGCACAGCACGAAGACGTTGAGTCTTACGTGGAAGTCAAATTGTGGAAACAGCGGCATCAAGGCGTCACGGAGAGCATGGGGAATGCATCCGCAACGGCCAACAACTCTTCCTAATCTGTCAGTCAGTCAGGCGTGTCCAAAGGGTTTTACGAGGGGCACCGACGACCTGGGAATAACTAGAAGAACGATTTCTCTGTTGTCGCCGCTCTTGGTGCATCTCTGGGAGCGCCGACTCGGAAGAAATCAGGGTAGGCTCAGCCACGATGTCTCATGCGTCAAAGCGGCGTAGAGGCAGTCAGGCCGATTATAACAACACACATCAGGTAGTCCAATAACAACAAAAGTTTATCGCCCTTCTGTATGAACGAAACGGCCTCTAGAAATTTGTTACTATGCCTTCGGCACATGTTACGTGTGGCGCGCCATACACCAAAAACTAAATTTCACGTGCGTTCCGAGTTGACACAATGAGTAAGAACCAACAGCGCGCACATCCTAGAGCTTCGCATGCAGGTACACATGTATTAGTGATTGATTGATTTGTGGGGTTTAACGTCCCAAAACCACCATTTGATTATGAGAGACGCCGTAGTGGAGGGCTCCGGAAATTTTGACCATCTGGGGTTCTTTAACGTGCACCCAAATCTGAGTACACGGGCCTACAACATTTCCGCCTCCATCGGAAATGCAGCCGCCGCAGCCGGGAATCGAACCCGCGACCTGCGGGTCAGCAGCCGAGTACCTTAGCCACTAGACCACCGCGGCGGGGCACATGTATTAGTGATGACTGATGAACAATCAAGTGATTGTACGTAAATACATGAAATATGATTCCCGGTACTTTTCGCAGTGCAAGCCATTTGCACCGGGTGTACGCAACAGCTGGGCATTCCGTAGCTTTCCTAAACACACACACACACACACACACACACACACACACACACACACACACACACACACACACACACACACACACACACACACACACACACACACACACACACACACACACACACACACACACACACACAAGGAAAAGCATGTGTGAATACTCCGCAACACTTGTAAGACAAAAAGAAAAAAAAATGTAAGCATCGAGACTCGCCAACTCGCTTGCTGCGCCCATGCGCTTGCAAACAAAGCGACCGAAATCGCCAAATCTTTAGCTGCTCCTTCGCTAGATGGCGATGCTGGTATTTGCGAGGTTTAGGCTTCATTAATGTGACGTCAGGACTTCTCCTTAGTATTCATTACTCCATGTGCCGAAATGATCGATCAGCCTTACATCAGTCAATATCCCTTTCTTATCTAATATAAACAAGGCACTGTCCACCAGTTCTAAAAAATCGTAGCCTACGTTTACGCTGTTCAGTTCGTATGCAGACATTTTGTCGTCGTGGGTATTGACGACCTTGTGACGTCTTTCGTCTTCGCCTAACCTTTCGTCTAGACTTACCTCTTCGTCTAAACCACTTGCCTATAGGCAAATGGTTTAGACGAAGACGAATGTTTATTAGCAAAAACGAAGGTGTTATTAGGTTATGGTGAAGAAAATTACAGCAGCTTCGCACCAGTGGTCCCAAAGGAAGTGCGCGGCTGGGCAGCCTGCCTTGTTTCTCTTTATTTACCTCTCTCATTCATCTATTATTTACTTTTATATTGACTCTTTCCCCTTGCAAGTGCAGGATAGAAAACCAGATACTTGTTTCCCGGTTAACTTCCCTGCCTTTCCACCAGACACGTAGACAAAAAAGGACCAGGCCTTCCCCCACCCTCGAAAATCGCCCGGTCAGCCAATAATGCCAGAATAGAGAGGCATAAGTACAAGTAGCCGCGTGCGCTTTAAAAAAAAGAAAGGCATTCGCTATTTAAAGAACTAACCAAGAACGGCTACCGTCAACTTTTATTATGAAAGTATGGCAACGGTCACCGAGAAATTCAGCGTCTGACCGTGAATCACCACCACAACACAAACACCACTCACTCAAATGTCTGAGAAGTCAGCGAGACCATTGCCAGCACAGGAAAGATGTCCGAGTGACTCACAAGCCTACCACCACATGCTCTCTGAATATTGCCAAAGAACGTCCACCGAGGCAGACAGCTAAATGCACTCTTACACAGAGAGCTTGAAAAAGGGAACTTTAGTACAGAACGTGATGGCTTCAACGACCCATTAACCCGTATGACCCCACTCTCGCTTATGCGAACTCCACGGCACTTTCTTTGTCCACTACTTCTGTTTTCCGGCAGGCGCCCACGTGGCGGAAAGGAAAGAGTAAACAGTGTAAACAATTTGTACGGTTAAGGTACTTATAGCGGTTGAATGAGTGTTTATGTGGTTCTCCAGTTATTCGTCTATTGCGCGCCGATGGGAGCGCCATATTCGGTGAACTTGCTCATCACTCTCCGGAAAGTAAGCAGACGACCACAGCTGTTATTTACAACGTTGCGCGTTAGGCACCGCGTTGTTCGCGTTTACGTTTCCGTTAGAACGCAGTAACGTTCCTCCTATGTGCGGTGACTGAAACTTCCTCGGAACAATATTGCTCTGGGGTGGGGTGCTCAACACCTACCGAAAGTCGCCCGCAGTATCGTTTTGCTGATTTACCGAGAGGCGTATATGAGAAAGAGTGACGGAAGCAATGAATGACCGCCGTGCGCTGGCTGCCTGGCACAGACGAGCCGCTCCGACAATGTGCGAGTTAATGCGTCGCTTATTGTTGTCAAGCTTTCGTTCTGTCGCATTGGCGTTCGTTGAATGCACTCGATAATGTTGACACTGGTAAAAGACAAAAGGTATAGTAGCCTTAGCATGTGTTGGTTCGCTTCGACCGCCATGCAAGGGTCCTTCACTCGAACGTTCTGTGTTTATTACTTACAGAAAGAGCAATACGGCAGTCGTCAACTTCAGAAAGAAGAAGCAGTGATTTAGATGTCGCATTTGTAATCAAAGCAAAACGGATGTTCACCACGAATTCCACCTCATATCTGGGCCTGTTGACGCTGTTCTGCGCGAAGCTTCTATCATATTCTCCGGCTTGACGATTCACTCTCGCTAGACAGCAGCGCTGACGGTTCGTTCTTCGCCGCAGTAGAAGGTGATCACATGTCTCCTCAGTGACCTTCTTGAAAACTTGTCACTGCTCCCACGGCGCCATTTACTGATTGTTTTCGACAGTTTGACTGACCACACTTGGGGGGGTGCTGACAACCCCTGCAAAGTTGTTTGCGCCGCGTGGCAGGGTTGTCTCGCACAGAAGCCATATTTCAGGAGTTGAGTTGAGTTGAGTTAAGTTTAGTTTATTAACCGCGTACAGTTGTACAGTCAGTGGCTGGGACGGAGGAAAAAAAGCTGTATAAAACAGCCTGACAAAGCCCCATATCTCCATGGCAACTGTGGCAACAAAAACGGCAAATTCAAATTAAACACAGGACAGTTTAAACCAGAAATGCATACGCTTTGCATCAGAACAAAAAATTTAAACAAACTATACTAACCAAAAACGCACACGCTATACATTGAAAGAAGTAATCAAACAAAAAATAATACTACACACAAATTAATAAAGCATATAGAATAAGAATATTAGAGAGCATAAGAACATTTTCATGATGAATTCCTAACTTATTTAGTATATTCGGCAAGCAATACCTCAATGTCTGAAAGCCATAACTTGTGCGCGGTCTCGGCACATGCAAATATTCAGAGTGTCGGTTTAGGCGCGTTGAAGGATTTAATTGCAAGTTAGCTAAACTACATATATAGCCGCGACCTTTTATGGTATCAGATCTAAAGGAGACTGCTAAAGAATATTTGTAGAGCACGTTTAATTTGATTATTTTGTAATTAGCAAATAATTGTGAAGTATGGGCATTAAAAGGAAGGTTAGCAACTGACCGTAGCACCTTTTTTGTAAGATAATAAGATAACTAATAGATTGCTTTGTTCTATTACCCCAAATGAGGTTGCAGTAACTCAGGTGTGATGTAAAGAGAGCATTAAATATCAGAAGTTTTTGAGGAACTGGCAATAAACCCTGACATTTTCTCAAGACACCCAAGACTTTGCAAAGCTTATTGTATAAAAATTCTGTGTGATAATCCTATTTCATGTGTTCATGGAAAACAACGCCCAAAGACTTCGCGGTGGAAGAAAATTCGATTATTCTGCTATTTAACATGAGATTGTAGGGTTCAGTGGATTAATTGAGGGGAGATTTGGCACGAAAAAGAACAGTTTTTGTTTCAAGACAATTTATAAGTAAATAATTTTCAAGGGTCTAGCTGCATATCTTTTGTAATGTTGAGTTAGCAGTATTTACTAGATGACTAATATTCATACCTGAAAAAAATAAGCTTGTATAGTCTGCGTAAATTACGTATTGGGCTGAAGGGTCAACATGTACAATATCATTTATAAGTATAATGAACAAAAGGGGACCCAATATGCTGCCTTGGGGAACACCATCTTTAACAGTTTTCACGGACGAAATTTCTCTGTTTATAGATAGACACTGGTGTCTGTTTGTTAGGTAGCTTTCGATCAGATTTAAGGCTACATCATGAATTCCATAACACTGCAGTTTTCCTAATAATGTCTTGTGGTTTATTTTGTCGAATGCTTTCGACATATCTAAAAATATGCCAAGTGTGAACTTTTTGGCCTCAATATTTTTGAGAATCAATTCCTTTTCAAACAATAGGGCTCTTTCAGTTGAGTAGCCTGATCTACAACCAAATTGTGATTGAGTTATAAAGGAATGCTTATATAAAAAAATTCAACTGTCTAGTATGAATAATTTTTTCAAGTCCTTTGAAAAAAAAGCGGGAGAATTGAAATCAGCCTGTAATTTGTTAAAGTGTTTTTGTCTCCACCTTTGTGGATCCCCGTCACCTTAGCATCCTTCATATTCTGTTGGAAAATGCCGCTTTTTAAGGAAACGTTGTAAATGTGTGTCAGACAAAGACTAAGTAGGTCAATAACATGTGTTATCGCTTCCATTTTTAGGTCATTTAAATTCTCACTCTTAGACATCTTAAAGCTTTTAAACACTCGTATTACCTCATCTTCATCTGTCGGACAAAAAAATATTGATTCCTTGAGTGGTGCTGGTAAGCACTCAAAAGAACTTGTTTGGTGCGAGCTTTTAGTTATAGATGTGAAGTATTCATTAAATTTATCCACTAACTCTTTGCCTGTAGTAACCTCATGGTCAATTACAAGTTCTAAACAATTTGTAGCTATACCACGAGATATGATGGAGTTTAACTTATTCCAGATTTCTTTGCTGTCAGAGATGCCTTCAAACATATAATGATAATAATTTCGTTTTGCTTGCCGTTGGACTTTAGTACCTGAATTTCTGTATTTTTTAAACCTCTTCAAATCATCTGACATACGGATAACTAGAAATACTTTAAATAATTTATCTTTTTTCTTCATCATTTTTAGTATCTCAGAAGTCATCCAATGTTTGCGAGCACGCTTCGGCTTTTCCAAAGCCCCAAGATTAAAACATTTATTATAAAGTGAAATGAACGTTTGCATGAAATAGTCATAAGCTAAATGAGCCGTGGACAAGGAAAACAAGTTGTCCCATTTTGTTCGCTCAATTTCAACCCGAAAGTTTGAAAGAGATTTTAAATTCACTGGTCAATATAATATACCAGAAACGGACTGTCTAGGCTGATAACGGAATTAGGGCGCAATGAAATATACAGGGAGGTGGTCACTAATCGCGGTAGATATAGTGCCTGAAAGTATGGATACTGAAGAAGAGTTTGTTACGAACAGGTCTAATAATGTTGCACTCGATTGAGTAATACGAGTAGGAGTGACAATGACATTTGATAAAAAGTGAGAATCAAGAAGTGTGGAAAGATCCTTTAGTTTTTTTGTGTTTGATAACATATCAACATTCAGGTCACCTCCCAATACAATGCTATAATTATCCTCAGTTATGAAAGCAAACATCTGATCCAAGAACTGCATAAAGTTGTTAATATTACCATCGGGAGGTCTGTACACTGTCACAAATACACAGTTGTCCACTTTAACAGATACAATTTCACAATCATCCAAGCATTGACACCATTCATTTAACCGTTCGTATCTCATTTCATGTTTAAGGTACATACGCACACCACCTCCTGCTCTTGTTTTTCTATTTAAGTACACTGTATTGTAACCTTCGATTGTGATAACCTCCAAGTCATCATAATACCATGTTTCTGCAAGCATTATTACGGAAAAATTAAATTTAAACTGATCAAGAAGAGCAAAGAGGTCGTCGTCTTTACAACGTGTGGACTGCATATTATTATGAAGTACAGCTAGGGGTGACCCACCCCAATTTTCAAAAAGGGTGTTTACTTGACAGGGAGTAGAAGACGTTATATTAGTGTTCATTTGCAGGTGATAGAGATGATTACATGTAAACAGACACTAAGGATACTGAGTATTACAAAGCAGCAGCTCTTGAATAGGATGCATAAGTAAAAGTAAACAAAATACGTAGTAATGATGGTTTGTCAATTTTTGCAGTACCACACTTTGGTTCCACAACTTTTGATAACCAAACATAGATAACAAACAAGTGATGCATAGTATTTAGAGCAATAGCATTATTCGAGTTTGCAACAATATTACCGGTATAAAACAAATATTCAGTTGTGTAGTACCAATTAAAAATAGAGGCAGTGATTTTATTTTATTTATTTATTTATTTATTTATTTATTTATTTATACATGTACCTACATCGCCCTTACGGGCATTATTGTAGGGGGGAGAACAAGCAAAAGAATACAGTACAGTCGATATACCGAAAAAGATGGTTGCGGATAAAAGGCTGTATCGTTTGAAAGAACATAGTCATAACAAAGTGAAACAACAAAGTGAAACAACACTGTCATAAATAAGGCATCAAATTGCAAATACAAAGCAAACGTTGAAAGAGAAGAGTGCTATTGGTAACACAGGGCAATAAAAACAAAAGAAAATAATTAGTACGGAACGCATCAGAAATGTACAGTAATGATTAGTTAGACAAAAAATTGTGCAAATTTTCAACAAAAGATAAGGGAGGCGCAGAGACAATTTCCTCTGGCAAGCCGTTCCACTCATGCGTGGTTCTTGGAAAAAAGGCGTATTTGAATGCGTTGATCCTGGAAGTGTATTCACGCAGTTTTAAAGAATGGTCAGTACGGGGTGACACATAGGTAGGTGGCCTTATATACTGATCCTTGTCGATGCCTGTTTTGTTCATGAATATGCTGTAAAATAGGGACAGTCGTAGGTATTTTCGCCGGTCAGCTAACAGAGGCCATTGCAATCCTGAACGAATGTCAGCTGATCTTATGGTAAAGTTATAATAGCTTGCCACAAAGCGTGCTGCGCGTGCTTGTACACGCTCCAGGGCTTCTATATTTGATTTTGTTGAGGGGTCCCAGGCACTGCAGGCATATTCTAATATGGGACGCACATTGGATATGTATAGTGTTTCTTTCCACTTAGTTGGTGCCTGTCTGAAATTGCGCCTCAAAAAATTTAGCACTCGACTAGCCTTTAATGTTAAGTAATTAATATGAGCGTTCCAAGATAGGTTGGCAGAAAAAATGACCCCTAGGTATTTATATTCTGTTTCAACCGGCAAGGTAGCCCCGGCCATGACGTAATTTGAAATCCGAGGCTGTTTTTTGTTCGTAAACCTCACCAATTTACACTTCGACAGATTTAGTGTCATTCTCCATGAATCACACCAAGAAACTATGGAGTTCAAGTCATTCTGCGGTGTCCGCTTCAGAGGTAATGTTACTGTAAATGCAACAATCGTCAGCATACAATCGAACACGGCTAGAGAGATTGTCGGAGATATCATTTATAAAAATAAGAAAAAGCAGGGGCCCCAAAACTGACCCTTGCGGCACTCCTGACAACACACTGACGCTTGATGAGCACACACCATCAAGAATCACGCACTGCTGTCTTTCTGAAAGGTACGCCTCAATCCACATGAGAAGGGCATTAGGTATGCCTAGACAATGAAGCTTTTGCAACAACAACACATGTGACACGGAATCGAATGCCTTCTGGAAATCCAGAAATATACAGTCAACCTGAAGGCCTGAGTTAATAGAAGCTGCAATGTCGTGCGTGAACTCGACCAGTTGTGTATCGCACGAGAAACCCGCCCTGAAACCGTGTTGCAATGGGGAAAAGAAGTTATTACTTTGAAAATGATTCATTAAGTTTGTGTAAATGATATGTTCGAGTGTCTTGCAGCACACGCTTGTCAGAGAAATGGGCCTGTAGTTACACTTTTTTGTTTTATCTCCGCTTTTATATACTGGGGTTACGTTGGCATTTTTCCAATCAGCCGGTAAAACGCACTGTTCAAGCGACGTTTTGTACATGAGAGTTAAAAAAGGGGCGATAGACACCGCGCAGTTTTTCAAGACGAAGTTGGATATACAGTCAGGACCAGGAGCAGAGTGAACATTTATTTTTCCAACAAAAGCACGACACCGCGTTCGGAAATTTCTATGTCGTTCATTTGCGGGAGCGAGCCATCATTCTGGCATAGACTACATGTGTTAACTGGATGCGAGAACACAGACTGAAACTGTGTTAACTGGATGTGTTAACTGGATGCGAGAACACAGACTACACAAGATGCCGTGTAGCATGCAAAAACTGTGTGAAAAGGCATTAGGATTACATTTTCCTGTTTAGCAAAAAAATAAAGGATCGAAAGAAATATAGCATACAGAATCACAACTAAGAAGACCATTATAACGATTTGTTACACTACCCGCACCAAGCCCTCCTCGCAGGTTATGTACAGAACTGATGTGTTCTCGAACTTCCGCATCAGAATCTTTCCCTGTGACACCCAGATGAATTTCCATTTCTTTTCTTTTCTCACTTGCCTCGCTTTAGCTAGCAGAGTTTTGTTTTCACGACAGATGTGCCCATTGACGTATATTAAGCCATCTATGTCGAACCCTAAATCTCTTGCATTCAATTTTCTTTTCTTTGCCACCGAAAGCATTCTGTTTCTGGCGGCTCTCGAACGAAACCTCACGATCACATGTGGCTTACTCTTATCTTTAGATGGCACACGATGTGCAATGTCCATGTCTTTGTCAGTTATGTCGGCCTTTAGACATTCCGAAAGTTTTTCAATTTCTCTCAGAAGGTTCTCCTCTGGCACAACTGGAAGCCCCTGAATTTCCACATTCATATTTCTTGAGTATTGTTTAAGCTCAGTTATCTCACTTCT
The DNA here is from genome assembly GCF_013339725.1 of Rhipicephalus microplus. Taxonomy (NCBI): domain Eukaryota; kingdom Metazoa; phylum Arthropoda; class Arachnida; order Ixodida; family Ixodidae; genus Rhipicephalus; species Rhipicephalus microplus. The sequence continues at coordinate 92,297,646 of NC_051170.1, read as the reverse complement.
AGCCTGCTTCATCTCTTTTTTTAGAAGTTCGTTCTCATCGCGGCACTGCTTGATTTCGGCCCTAGTCATAGCGAGCTCATTCCTGACAGCCTGAACATCAAGCTCGAATTTTTCAAAACCATCACTCAAGAATTGTACAGATTTTTGAAGACCAGTGATTTCCGACTGTACTTCTTTATTCGAGGTAACGATGCAAGCAACGTCAGATTTAATGCCTGACGCGAATGAATCCAACTTAGTGACCAACTCAGTCAATGCTTTAACAACCTTTTTATGCTTCCTGGTTGCTTTTCAGTCATGGCCTTTTGCAACGTCGTGTAAGCCGCATGGTTTCAGTTCACTGGTCATCTCAAGCTTAGCAATATAGGACTGCAATATATACTGAGTGACAACTATTGAGCGATAGGTGGCGTTGTATTCGCGAGCGATGATCACTACTATCATCATCATGATTGGTAGAGCAGTGGCGCCGGAGGTGACCCCTAGCGGAAGGCAAGCCTTGGTGACGGGCGAGAGAGTTAAGCGAGTCTCTGTTGGCGTGTGGCGGTAGCGCGGACGGTTGCCTCCAGCAGTGGGTCTGCGTGGACGGCACCGCGGGCCGCAGCGGTGGGCCCGCGTAGTGAGTCAGGCGTTAGCGACACCACCTTGTTTGTCATGTTGTTGAGTGTTGTTTAATATTGTGTAAGGATGCCTTAGCGTGTTGATCCCGATAGATGTTATAATGATTCGGCTGACGATATCATCGATCAGAAGCAGTTAAATAAATGTGTGCTGTTGCCTGGTTTGTTCCGACCGTGTCTGTTAGGTCTGTTCACTCCAAGAGCGTAACGCTCGTCATTTCGATACTTCACACACTACATGACCAAACACGTCTCCCCTGGGCGAGCGAACTACGCTATTCCTTGAGCAACAGCCTTCACCTGACGCCTTACTGACTGATCATCCCTGCCTCCGTCACCGCGCGCTTGGGCCCAGGCCGGGACGCCAGGGCAGCTTCGGCATGATTCGTGTATGCGTAGTACAGCGAAAGCTGTGAGGTAAGGCCCGCATCCTTCTCACAGCTTCGTCTGTGGAATCAGATGGCGCCTCTTGGATTTCTTGAGTTCTGCGATCTTGCACGGTGTTGGGGCTCGGGGGTTAAAAAGATCATCCCGCTACCTCCTGTTTGTTGGGACAGGGTCCGGTTAGTCTCGACTAGTAGCTGCCCTCGTCACCGTACCCATGCTTTGTAGTGAAAAAATGTACTCTTGCAGGGCAGAAGGAGGTTTACTTACATCTCATGAGGATAGAGAAGAAGAAAAGAAGAGGAAGAGAGTAATGTACAAATGTCTGTGGTTTATATAACCAGCCGCCGGAGAACCCTAAGGCACCCGGGGTCCACAGCTCCCGCCAATCGGATAGCTCGACGACCCACCGGTGAAAATAAGAGTCTGACAGGGTGAAATGGGAGGGAGAGAGTCGTTCACCTCCAGTGGTGCAGGTGCTTATCCGGAACGACTACCTATGGCTTTGTACACGCATTGCTCATAGCACTCCCTGAACCTTGTTTGTTGACGCCTCAACTGTTCAAGATGGGCCTTTGAAACAATAGTTAGGTGGGCACTTTCTTTAAGCCGTCACCAAAAAGGGCAGTAGTCCTGAAAATACATCTAGAAGCGTCTCCAAAGTCATTTGGCCGGCTACGCCGATATTGTGAAACAAGGTGGGTGGAACGTTACGATTCATTTGCATTATTTGGGAAAGCCCTGCCCGGGATAGTTCGCGCACATATGGAGTTTGTGGACACATTTTTGACAAAGAACACCATCCACAACTCATTGCCTCCACCAGCGGTTCTTGATTGGATTGATATGTGGGGTTTAACGTCCCAAAACCACTATATGATTATGAGAGACGCCGTAGTGGAGGGCTCCGGAAAATTTAGACCACCTGGGGTTCTTTAACGTGCACCCAATCTGAGCACACGTGCCTACAACATTTCCTCCTTCCACCAGCGGTTCTGTTCACCCCCTTGCTCATATTGCTCGTTGTTAGTGAGACATTTCTAGGCCTCACACACCACTTGCCTGCATGTGTATCTGCGTATAGGTAAGACGCGCCACCAGCGGAGGCGACCAAGAAAAACGGAACAATGTGAAACATGTTGCCGCTTACTCGCATCCCACACATGGATCGAGTTTAAGTTCACGTGATTCAAGACATTGTACCACGTGAACTTAAACTCGATCCATGTGTGGGATGCGAGTCTGCTTCTTGTCTGTTGCTACCTCGTTCGCCCGTTTGTCTCGTTTTTTTTATTGTTTTGGAGGGTCTCCAAACTGTGAGGGTGACCCTCTGCTACGGGAACTTGTACCATTTCACTTACATCCTCCGAAGAAGGCTGGTCCACCAGCCGAAACTGTTAGGCTTAAATAAATATTTTATTGTTTTGTTTCCTATACTGCACTATTTTCGAAGTTTTAATATATATATATATATATAAGGGAAAGAAGTGTATACCTAAGGGCTCGTTATTCCGTGTTTTGACACAATATTAATGAGATCTAACAGTCTGTTAGATCATTGTTATATATATATATATATATATATATATATATATATATATATATATATATATTATATATATATATATATATATATATATATATATATATATATATAATATATATATATATATATATATATATATATTGTTAAGGCGTTTGTTAGCCGGCAACGAGCGAGAATATACAATGGCGACAGTCACAGCCAAACACGGGCTCTCAGCGCGAGCGGCGTCCTTGTTGGGTAGCCCCCCTAGAAGGTACTCAAGAGTTCGACCCATTTCAGGGTTCGGAGGCTTCGCTACAATTACCCCGGGGTCGAAGAGGGAGCCGCCTGGCGACCTAACAGCTTGTTACTATGAGCGGGTCATAATAAGCCTTCAGGCGCTCCACGTTGACGATGTCTCGTCCACGGCGGCGCATGTCCGAAGATTGTTCAACGGGTTCGATCAGATAGTTGACGGGTGAGGTGCGGTCGATGACACGGTAGGGGCCTTCGTATTTGGTACGTAGTTTGGAAGAGAGGCCAGCTGCAGAGGTCGGGATCGAGAGCCATACAAGCGCACCAGGAAGGAACGTAGGCTCAGAAGTGGTGGAGCCATCACGAATACTTTTCTGCCGCTCTTGCTCTTGCGTTGTAAAAGTCTTGGCAAGCTCGCGACACTCTTCAGCAAGCCTGGCTGTCTCGGAAATAGGTGTACACTCAGATGGATCCGGCGTGTACGGGAGCATTGTGTCCATGGTGTGTGACGGGTGCCTTCCGTACAGCAAGTAGAAAGGTGAAAAGCCAGTCGTGCTCTGAGGGGCGGTGTTGTAGGCGTAGGTGACGAAGGGCAGTATATTATCCCAATTAGTGTGGTTGGCAGCGACGTACATAGAAAGCATGTCACCGAGGGTGCGGTTAAAGCGTTCGGTGAGGCCATTCGTCTGTGGGTGGTAAGCAGTAGTTTTGCGGTGGACAGAATGGCACTCCGTCAGAATGGCTTCGACGACTTCTGACAAGAAGACACGGCCTCGATCGCTGAGAAGCTCTTGGGGTGGTCCGTGGCGCAGTATAAATCGATGCAGCAGGAAGGACGCAACATCGCGCGCAGTAGCCGCAGGGAGAGTGGCGGTTTCGGCGTATCGCGTTAAATGGTCAACGGCAACAATGGCCCAGCGGTTACCAGCCGACGTCAGAGGAAGTGGTCCATACAAATCGATACCTACGCGCCCAAAGGGACGGTCAGGGCAAGGTAACGGTTGCAGACCAGCGTGCGACATGTGGGCTGACGGTTTACGGCGTTGGCAAGTGAGGCAAGAGCGAACGAACTGCTGCACATAGCGGTACATCCCGCGCCAAAAGTAGCGTTGCCGAATGCGATGGTAGGTTTTGAATACCCCAGTGTGCGCGCATTGCGGATCAGAATGGAAGGATTCACATATCTGTGACCGCAGACTGCGGGGTATCACGAGTAACCACCGCCGGCCGTCGGCGTCGCAATTGCGTCGGTGTAGGAGGCCGTCACGAATGGCGAAATGGCGAGCTTGACGACGCAAGGCACGCGTGGATGGCGTTGCGGATGGATCAGATAGCATGTCGATGAGTGGGCCGATCCAATTATCCTTTCGCTGTTCGGTAGCGATGATGTCAACATCAATGGCAGAAACAGCAGCCGAGGATACTGAGCAGAGCACATCACCTTCAGGCAGAGGGGAGCGCGAGAGGGCGTCGGCGTCAGCATGCTGGCGTCCGTTGCGGTAGAGCACGCGGATGTCGTAGTCTTGTAAGCGAAGAGCCCAACGGGCGAGACGGCCTGAGGGATCCTTCAATGATGAAAGCCAGCATAGTGCATGATGGTCGGTGACGACATCGAATGGGCGACCATACAAATAAGGCCGAAACTTTGTAAGAGCCCAGACGATCGCCAGGCACTCTTTCTCCGTGACGGTGTAGTTTTTCTCGGCTCTCGTGAGCGAACGGCTTGCATATGCTACGACATATTCAGGGAATCCGGGTTTTCGCTGTGCCAGGACAGCGCCGAGGCTTACACCGCTGGTGTCCGCGTGCACCTCCGTTGGGGCTGTAGGGTCGTAGTGGCGTAGAATGGGAGGCGACGTCAACAAATGGCGGAGCTTCGCGAACGCGTCGTCACACTCGGATGACCACGAATTGAAGGGCCCGTTGCTTCCAAGGAGCTTCGTCAGCGGTGATATGATCGTGGCGAAATTTCGTATAAAGCGTCGAAAGTATGAGCACAGGCCCACGAAACTACGCAGTTCTTTGACAGATGCAGGTTTGGGGAATTCGGCCACGGCCTGAAGCTTGGCAGGATCAGGAAGAATGCCGTCTTTGGACATGACGTACCCCAGTATGGTGAGTTGCCGTGCTGCAAAGCGGCACTTTTTCAGATTTAGTTGCAAGCCGGCATTGCTCACACGTGCGAAAACTTCTTTCAGACGTTGGAGATGCGTGGAGAAATCCGGAGCAAAGACAATGACATCGTCGAGGTAACACAAGCACGTGTACCATTTCAAGTTGCGCAGAACGGTGTCCATCATGCGCTCAAAGGTCGCAGGTGCATTACATAGACCAAACGGCATGACGTTGAACTCGTACAAGCCGTCTGGCGTGACGAAGGCGGTCTTTGGTCGAGCGTCGTCAGCCATGGGTACTTGCCAGTACCCCGAGCGCAGATCAAGAGAACAAAAAAATCGGCTCCATGAAGGCTGTCAATCGCGTCATCGATGCGTGGCAGTGGATAAACATCCTTGCGAGTGATCTTATTGAGCCGTCTGTAGCCCACACAGAACCGCACAGAACCGTCTTTCTTCGCAACAAGAACAACAGGAGACGCCCATGGACTGTCCGAGGGCCGAATAACGTCGCGTCGGAGCATATCGTCAACCTGATCATTTATTACTCGACGTTCAGCAGGCGACACGCGATATGGACGTTGCCGTAAAAGTGGATGGGCACCAGTGTCGATGCGATGCGTAACAACGGACGTGCGGCCGAGAGAACTTCGCCCGACATCGAAAGAAGAACGATATTCTTGCAACAGGTCCAGAAGTTGGGAACGCTGTACGGCCGTAAGGTTGTCAGCGATGGAGGGGCCAAATACATCAGCAGATGACGAATCAGAAGTGGAAACAGCATTGATGGTACACGACCTGGGACCGCGCGTGTCATCGGGTACGTCCAGGACTTGTGCGTCGTCGACTGGTTCCACTCTGCCGAGACATTCCCCTCGAAGCTAGGTAACAGCATACGGGGACGGGTTGGTTACAAAAATAGCAGTGTTGCCCTGGTTGACCTGCACTGTCGCGAAAGGTACTAGCAACCCTTTCCTACTGCAAGCGCGGTCAGAAGGCGAAACAAGTCCAATGGTGTCGTAGAGACCAGCGCAGTAGACAGACACAGCCGTCGTCGAGTTTGGAGGCACTGTTGTATCGTCTTGCGTTAGAATCTTGCTCAGTGTCGGGGGACTGTCTTCTGGCGTCAAATGCGAGAAGGGTGAGAGCTCAATTTCGGTGGCGGCACAATGGATGACGGCGTCATGGCGGGAGAGAAAGTCCCATCCCAGGATGACGTCATGAGAGCATGCCTGAATGATAATGAACTGGGCGACATACAGAACGTCCTGGATGACAACGCGAGCTGTGCACCCTGCTGTAGGATGAATGCGGTGCAAACTTGCAGTACGGAGGGACAACCCAGAAAGTGGCGTCGTCACTTTTCGAAGTAAGCGGCAGAGTTTTTCGTCCATAACTGATACGGCAGCTCCAGTGTCAATAAGAGCCGATGCACAAACACCGTCCACAAGCACGTCAATGACATTAGAGGGGCTGCTCTGAGGGCTTTCACATTGCGATAGCGTCGCAGTCCTTGCCTCGGGGACTGCCAAGACTAGTTTTCCCGCTCATGAGCAGCCGCACTTGGCCGCATGGGGGAGAGAAAACGACGTCGTGGAGACGGCGATCTTCGAGATGGACCTGGGCGAGACCGAGGTGACATAGACGGCGGTTCTTCGTGATAAGGACGGCTGAGTTGGCCAGCAACAGGTGAAGAAATCGGAGCCGGCTGTAGGCGATGGCAATAACGGGCTACGTGACCGGCGTAACCACAGGCAAAGCAGATGGGTCGGTTGTCGGGTGTGCACCATCTGTTCACCGGGGTAGGTCTCACCCATGTCGTAAGGGCCGATGGACGGAACGGTGGCTGCATGGTGGACAGAAGCTGAGGCTGAGGGGTTACGTCAACATACGTAGCGGGCATACCCGCTGCAAAAGACGGAGGTCGTGCAGCAGCTTCAGCGTAGGTCAGAGGGGCGGGTGCTTGAACGACTTGGGGCGGCCTGGCGACCACTTGCGCGTAACTCAGGGGCGCAGGAGCCGAAGGCTGTTGGGGGTGGTAAGCAGGCATTACCTCCGCTATTTCCTGTTCAATCGCTCGGCGGATGGGAGGGAGAAGGGTAGTAGCCGATTGTTGAACAGCAGGTTGGTGGGCAAAGGGCAGGAGCGAGAACTGACGCGCGATTTACTCACGGATAAAGGACTTCAGGTGTGCCATCAACGCCACTTGGTCACAACTGGCCTCCAAGCCAGCAAGCGTTGCAGCTCGTGGTGGGGAGCGTAGGGTCATCGAACGCTGCCGGCGGAGCTCCTCGTAGCTCTGGCACAGTGTGATGACTTCAGCCACCGTGCCGGGGTTTTTGGCGAGCAGCATCGTGAAGGCATCATCGTCAATGCCTTTCATGATGTTTCGGATCTTGTCAGACTCGGACATGGTGTGATTGGATTTGTTACATAGGTCCAGGACATCTTCAATATAGCTGGTGAATGACTCACCAGCCTCCTGAGCACGTTCACGCAAGCGCTACTCGGCTTGCAGCTTGTGAACAGCAGGGCGGCCGAAGACGTTGACGATTGCGGTCTTGAAATCGGACCAGGTGGCAAAATCGGACGCGTGGTTGTACCACAAACTGGCGACACTGGCAAGGTAAAACACCAAGTTGGTCAGCTTGCCGTCCTCGTCCCATTTGTTGGGGACGCTCACGCGCTCGTAAATGGTGAGCCAGTCCTCCACGTCAGTGCCATAAGCGCCAGTGAAGATGGGTGGATCGCGGATTCTGGGGACACCGGGACAAGGGGGTGGCATTGGAGGAGGCGTTTGCTGAGAAGCGTCATGGTACATAGTAGATGGCAGGGTACGTGATCGTAGCTCCAAAGGCATTGACAGGGATCGCAGCACTCTCCACCAAATTGTTAAGGCGTTTGTTAGCCGGCAACGAGCGAGAATATACAATGGCGACAGTCACAGCCAAACACGGGCTCTCAGCGCGAGCGGCGTCCTTGTTGGGTAGCCCCACTAGAAGGTACTCAAGAGTTCGACCCATTTCAGGGTTCGGAGGCTTCGCTACATATATATATATATATATATATATATTATATATATATATATATATATATATATATATATATATATATATATATATATATATATATATATATATATATATATATATATATATATATTATGACGTCTGGGTTGAGACAGTGTTTATTCAGCCCATGGGCTCAGCAGCGAACGGGCAGTCTGAGACCGAGCGTGCACACACTCGATGGTGATTGTGGTGACCCCCAGTGGAGATGAGGACAGAGACCCAGGTGGATGATGATGATTATGATAATGCATATATGAAAAGAAGCGCATTACGAATGCCCACAATATATATATATATATATATATATATATATATATATATATATATATATATATATAACATATTCACTAATTCATGTCGTGTAGAAGCGAACGCTATTTCTTTGATATACGTTTCAATATTCGAGGCACTTCAAATATTTGAACGTATATGAATATATTCAAGTTCGCTTCGACACAAACTTAAAATATTAAAAATGAACGATTATATGTATATTTCAATGTACGTAAGCATTTTGTAAATATACTTTCACTGCAGCGTGCAAGTGCTACGCCACGAAACAATCTACCTAAAAGAAATTCACGATGCCGGGACGCCGACTTCAAGATTACATGTAGTACGTATAACCTTAACCTAAATCAATTACTTTTTCAGTATGAAAGCGTTTTATACGGGTGTACATTGTCTAAGCAGAGCAATACTTAAAGTTTGATACACTGTGCCAGTTATAACTTGCATCCTGCTTTCAATGTTGCTTCCAGTTTATTTCGGACCAAAAAGTGACATCCACAGATGCTTAGTTACAATTTCTAAAACAATTGTATAAGTTAGTTGGCTGATGACAAAAATGCTCATTTTAGTACTACACGTATACTACTCGAACTAACCAACTTTAATTATCCGACTGACTATTCACCCATCCTGAAAATTTTCCCGCCTTTGCAGCTTAGTAAGTGGTGTGTCACTGTGTTGAGCTTGAGGGCGTGGATTCGATTCCCAGTAAGTGCGGCTAAATTTCGATACAGGCAAAACCTATAGAAATTGCCAGTAACATTCAAGCGGTTGTTACAGAGCCCCAGATGGTCGAAATGATTCAGGAGTGCCCTGTTATGATTTTCCACATTACCACAATGTAGTCTCGGGAGGTAAAACTAAAGCAATTATTAATATTATTATTACTTCTCCTATTATTGCTATTACTGAAACCAGGCTGGGCTCTGAAATTCCCCCATGTGACGTTTTTTCCTTCGCCTTTCACTACCTTCCCCAGCGACCGAAATTTGAGTGCAATGAAACAGAAAGGCAGTGGCGTGCTGGTTGCCATTTTTTTGAAATCAATTAGACGAAAAAACCTAGAATCTTTCGAAGAATCGATTTGGCTAAAAATGAGTATTGATTGCCATGAAATCAATGTTGACTGGATGTTTTTATTTACCGCCCAGCATTTCCTCTGCCACGTTTTGTGATTTCATGTCTTCTGGGGAACTTGTGATATCGTCTCATATAGTGGGCAAAAAATCACTGTCTTGGTGACTCCAAAGTGCTTAGATTTGACTGGAGCACGCTTACTTTTTCTCGTCATAGTTATTTCATTGTGCGAAAGTGCTGCCCACTCTTTGATTTTGTCTTGTTTAATTCGCTACTGCAACATAACACAGTCGTCAACTGCAAATACATTGTCTTGGACCTGTGTCTGTCAAACGATCAACCTGTTGATGTTTAACGCTCCCACATCTCTCTTGTTCGCCCTGACCGATTCCACCTATCGCTCAATGTAATATTATCTGTATGTGCCGAAACAACAGGCTACAGCAATCATTTTAACCTTCTCTACTATTTTTTTTCAAGAGAGGTGACTATACGGGCTTTTATCATTACTTGCCACTTGTTGGTTGGTCACAGGTTACTGACAGACCAAATGTTATTGAACAAGTTGAGTTTACGGAGCCTTTGTTAAGCAGCATGCATAGGTTTATTACGCAATATAAACCTAAACATTGTAAATATCTCCACTGGTTCTTTGCTTAATTTATAAGTGCACTGATGCATAAACACCGCGTGCACAAGAAGGCTAAAGGTTCTCCGTTCAGCAACTAGAAAGATGAATGCAGTTCTTTCAGAACTCTATCTAAACGGCTATACAAAGGCGACCACGGTTAATATATTGCATTATTAGAACAACAGGCATCTGACAGGCCAGCTTAGTTTTGAAAGCATGTGCACAAATGGTCATGCAAAATATAGGAGTTCTGTGGACTCCGATGGTGTCGAAGTGGACGCCGTTGCAGATTATTTTGCCACCCATTTTTCATACGTTTTTATGGCCTCATATAGGACAACAGCACAGCACTATTAGCACTTTTAGCGGTTTGTCACTGGATGAAAAGCTGGTAAGTTCATGCATTAGGTGCTTAATACCATCCTTATCGTGTGGACCAGATGGCATCCTTTCCGCCATACTAAAGGCTTATAGTAGTATATTTATTCCAGTACTGACTACAACGATTTAACAACTCTCTGAACGTTTCCACAATTCCCAACATCTGGAAAACTGCACGTGTTTTTCCAGCATATGAGCGGGGCTGCAAAGCTTAATTATGTTTATAATTATTGCCCGATTTTTTGTACTGTGTGCCACATCAAATATTTTGAGCTGGCTCTTCACAACATATTATAAATTAGTGTGAATAACTCATTATTTATTAATGAGAACGCGTCTCTCCTTGGCCACTCAACTACTACAAATCTTGCTAGTTTCATGACGCGATTTTCCCCTCCTCCCGTTTCTCAGAGAGAAGAGGTTGACGTAGTCTGCTGTTACCTGAGCAAGGCTTTTGACGTGGTCAGTCACTCTCTGTTTCTGGTTTAACTTGCGAGCTTCGATGTTGACTCGTCTGTTGTGAACCTTTTGCACATCTATCTGCCTAATAGACCATGTTAGGTTGGCGTAAATAGTCAAACGTCTTCCTTGTAGAAAGTTACTAGTGGGGTCTCTCAGGGGTCGGTACTCGGCCCACTCTTATTTTTAATTTGCCTTAACGTCGTTTATTTTTCAATTCGTTATTCTTCATTTCTCTTTTATGCCGATGCCATCACGATATTTAAAGAAATTAATTCAGTTAACGACTGTCGCTTGCTTAAGTCAGATTTTGTGTTCTTTCTCTGAATGGTGTGACAACAAAATACTTTCCCTGAGTGCCCCAAAGACCAAATTCAGGAGCATATATCTCAAAGCATCTGTCGTAGCGTTTCCACTTTATCAATGCTGTGTGGTTACGTAAAGTTTATGATATCTCTGATCTTGGTGTTCTTTTTGATAGCATGCTCAATTTTTCTACGCACACTAAACGGACTGCCACGCGAGGCCCTCGTTCTCTCAGTTGTGTTTGCAGAATTTCTCGACAATTCAGTTCTCCTACAGCCTCCCAGAAATTGGGCACGACAATATGTCTTCCTCAACTAGAGCATGCTTCTGTGATCTGAATGGAAATCACTAAATCTGGCAATGGCACCATTGAGCGAGTTGAGCAAACATTCATAAGCGATTACAACCATCTTTTTGCTAGAAATAACTCTGGAACTGGTTCTAACACTGCCAGATTATTTTACCTTTGTCATCACTTCACTGCCAATGAAATCACGCTGACCTTTTATTTCTTTATTAGCTAGTTCACGAGATGATACCCTGGCCTTTGCTTGTCTGTTGTGTAAATTTTCGGATTCCGCGTAAGTTAACCAGGGAGAATCGACCATTTAATGTACCCGCCAGCTTCTTTCAACACTGGTCTGCTCACAGAATACAAAGTTTATGTAATCTTGAATTTCATTATCTTATACTTTTTAACAGTCCGATGTCATAATTTTCATCTCAGCTTTGTACTGTCTTATGATATTTTTTTACATTGTAAAGATTCTTACACCCCGCCACTTTTTTTCAGAAAAAGGCTTGCACATAGTGGCATGTTTTTTCTCTTATTTTCCACTGGCATTGTATGGTTCTCGTCTTGTCTTTCATTCTTCCTAATTTCAGCTCATTCTTTTTTGACTGTACGTTGTCGCCCGTATTATTTTTTTTCTGTAGACCGTGTATTCTATTGTTGATTTTTATTATCTTATTTTTGAGTGCGTCTCCCCAAGGACTTTATGATTGTTTCTGGGCATGTTAAATAAATTTTTAATTGATTGAATAATATGTGGGGTTTAACGTCCTAAATCCACGGTATGATTATGAGAGAGGCCGTACTGGAGGGCTCCGAAAATATCGACCACCCGGCATTTTTTTGACCTGCATCTGAATCTATGTACAAGGCCTTACAAACTTTCGCCTCCGTCAAACATGCAGCCACCGCAGCCGGGATTTGATTCCATGACCTTTGTGTTAGCTGTTGAATGTCATAACCATTAGACCACCGTGGAAGGTCATTAATGTTATTAATGTCATATAAAACTTGTTCTGCCAATTCTCGCTGTTCCAGTGCAGTAGCCTCAAAGAGCTCGTTTCACAGAAATTTCGGCGTCGGCTTCGATGTCGTTAGCTGTAAGTGAAAAATTGTCGATGATGAAATTCTGGATAAATTCAAATAAAATGTAATAGCGAAATCTTCAGTGTGGGTGATATTCGAACGCAGGTATTCTGCGTGGCAAGCAGGTGTTCTTCCACGGAGCCAAGTCAATGCCGTAAACTTTAGAAAAAAAAGTCTGAACTAAAGAAAGCTACATAATGAGAGGAGTCGAGTCTCCCTAACGCATGCAATATTGCGGAGCAGATTCGTAGAAAAGCCTCAAGCCTCCAAACATGTGAGTTGTGCAACGAGGGGATGGTTTAAAGCTGCCCACCCATTACAATGTGTGTAGCTGTCAAGCTGCGCGAGGCATTTCGGCAATTTACAGAAGCAAGAATTATGGCGTATATAGTGGGTACAACACAGCCTCCCCCCTCCCCCTCCAAGTTTTTTTGCTACTACAAACAGAAAATAAATGACAGTTGATTACATTTGCCTGCCCGGCCTCCACTTCATAATAAAGTGGCGCCTTCCCCCACTTATACATCACAAAAGAAAAAGAATATTTCTGCCTGCGCCTTTGCCAAAATGTAAGCGTTCCTATGCAGCAAGTTTGAAGAGTCATCAGAAGAGCAAGCCAATGTAGGCAGCTACGGTGCGCCACAAATGAACATAATAGGAAAGAGGACGATGTTTAGTGCAAACTCGTGCAGACTGGGCTTCATAATGTATGCCTTCCTGTTTATCTAAAGTAAATGCATTTTTCAGACGCCTTCCCCCGTAACATTTTTGTGGAGAATGCGGGTCTTACTATAGCCAACATCCACGATGATTTTAAAGAAAAGGTCAAGGTGCAATTGGTTCGCTACAAACTACATCATATAAAAAATAATGAACGGAGGAAAAAAGATTTAGGTAAATTATCAGCTGGAAACTATGGCATCGTTCAGCGGAGATTAAGATTTTGATTTTCACGTCAGCTAATCAAAGTTCTTCAAAGAAAAAAAAAAGCTTCAATTGCTGGCCAATAGGGCGCATGGATTATGAATCTGCTCTTGAGCGTTGTGCATCAAGTGTACGAAAATTTGGTGTTTGTTCAAACGCTAAAATTTTCTTTCCCTTTTTTCAGTTTGTCAAATACATGTGTGGCACGTAATAAGCCTTCAGTGGATAGTCAGTACTTGTCCTTGTCTGCTTGCCGTCCGTGTTCTCTACTACGCAGCATACATTGATCAAGTCAGCGACAGACCTAGCTTTGTCACAGGTTCTAACATTCTCACATGTCGCAAGATAAGAGGTCCAAAAGGAATCGACAGCACACGTTTTCACCTACACCATCGAACAGCCACACGGTTCCAACGAAGTTTTTTTTTGCATTTGCTTTCTTTCTTTTTTTTTGTTCACTAGTCGTGCTTGCATGTGAGAACGACAACGAAGCAAGCACGAGAAACTTCAAACGAACTCACATTGCCTCGCTGGTCTGATGCGGACGCTCAGAATGCCAAGAATCTGACTGGAAACTTTCGCAATTCGCAAAAGTAGCTGTACTCAATATCAACTGTCACCGGACATAAAAAGAAAAAAAAATGTTACGAAGCAAGGACTACGACGCTTTCGAAATCTGCCACCACTCCCGACAGCCACGCCCCCTATGGGATCTCCGCGCTCCACTCGTCTTACTCTCGTGACCACTCCACGAAAGTGCGCTTTCTTGACAACTAGCGGCACCTGCCATCGAAACGGCAAAGCTGCGCTGCCACCTCCTCCGCTTCTCCTTCCTCCGCCTGCGCCCTCCTCTATAAGTGCTGTCGCTAACCGCCCGCGTCTTGCAAGAAAACATCCCTGCAGGAGGGCCTCTCTCATGGTAAGAGCTTCCAGACATTCTCCGCAAGCATCCCCACGGTCTTTCTCCCAGCCGCGGCTACTGTTTATCGCGAGAACGAGCGTCCCCGCTGTCGACGCCCTGCCCGGGCGCTTCCGAAAGTGTCTGCCTAGAGGGAAAACGGAAAGCAGGTGTATCAACACAATCTGCGCTGGGTCCAGTTGACGAGGGAATCTTCGCATCTGAAACCGGAAGCCTTCCCTTCGTAACTTGCCCAGAGTAAAACGAAAAAAAAAGCGTAGTGAGCATGTGCCTTGGGTGCCACTTGTTCGTACTTGAAAGCGGACCAGCGCGCTATCGCCGGTGATCTTGTGTTTACAATGGAGAGCAGTGACTGAAAGCATGCCTTCACCCATAACTCGCTTGCATGCGGTGAAGCCACAGCTGCAGTGCGCTCGCGCTGTTGCGAGGGGCTGTCTTCTTGAAATTAACTCTCCTCTCTCCGGTGATTGCGAAGTGTTGAATGTAGTCAATGTGTCGGAAGCATGGAGAGGATGTTTGTTTCTCTCCTTTTCCTTTTTTAAATGAAACAGTGAAGCGAGTGAAGGAGGCGCTTCAAGCGTGCACCCCTGGTTCATTTCGGCCGCACACTAGTACGGAAGTGGGTGAAGAGAGCGCGGTTCAGAAGAGGAAAAGGGTCAAACAGCAAGTCGTGCATCTCTGTGATGTTCGCCTTCGCGGTGGTTTGCTCTTCGGCAGGGGGGGGGGGGGCTGCGCCCTGTGAAGTCGGCAGGCTGATCACAGGGGCAATTCGCTCAAGGAAACAACAGATAACAAAAACAACAACAACAAAAAAAAAAAAAAAACGTTACGACCGAAAGACCGCGATCACTTGTGCGCGCGGCGTGCGCCAGCGGGGTTTTTCTCAACAGCGCGTATCGCTCGTTGGCCGCTGGGAAGAGAAGCAGGCACTCTCGCCAAGCTGGGATCGAGCGCCACCGGCGTCGCGCAGGTGCTGTCGGCGGCTCCATCCCTCCGCGCCGCGCATTGGGCACGGTCCGTTCGATAGAACGGTTTCACATCTGACTGTCGATCTTTACAAGACAGAGCCACGCGGCGCTGTGGACGGCCAAACCCTCACCCGCTTACGTTTCTCCGAACCTAGACCACCCGGCGTATATAATAGCCGGCCTCGTCGCCACTATCGCCTCTGTACCGCCAAGACCCCGACAGTGGCTGCCATGATCACCGTACACAGCTAACCACTGGCGCCCCGGACCAGCTGGTGGTGATCGTAGCAGCCTGCGTGGCCTTCGCCAGATGTCGTTCGGCCAGCCAGCTGACGGGAGCACTCCTCCGCCGTGCGGCGGCACCCATTTTGGACGCTCTTCTCTGTAAAGCCCGCGCTTTCCTTGCGGTTCCCTCTTTCAAGCCTGCGATTCTGCTGTGATCGCGAACAGAGTACCATTCGGATATCGACGAATCGCACTGGTCGAGCAGCCTACGCCGCCTTGGTGATAGTGACCCGGTCAGTAACTTCTCGTACCTGATGCTAGAAACGTTTGATTAGTGCAACAGGCTGTCTCTTATTTCGGCTTGTGGTTTCCAGTCTTGTAAAATGGGAGCCTTACGAAACATTGTGTAAGCTAGTTTTAGGCGTAATTAGGTACGACGCTGTGCCTTGAGAGTGGTGCTTGGTGATTTTGCTAAAGAATGTTACTTTTAGAACGTGCAACGCAATTCTGCTCCAGAGCACGGTGACGTGACATCGACGATTGTTTTCTTAGCTGGTGTATGACAAGTCTTCAGTCATAAGACGGAAGCATGCTTTACATGTGATTATCATTCGTTTTTGTTTTGCCTGTAACGACTGTTTTCAGCAGTCACACACTGTTCTGGTCAGTACAAATGCATTTCTGACTCCAGAGATGTTGTGTTTGAGTTGAAGTCGTACCCACTGTTTACGTTGAAGCACCGTGGAATGTTGGTTGCATTGAAGTTAATACTCAGATGGCTCAATCTTCGGTTGCTCCCTTGTGTCTCGCAGACAGGCTACCGCCGTGACGGCTCTCCCATGGTGCCCGGAGGAAGGAAGTGCCCTTGTCGAATAGTGCGGCGAGTCTCCCAGCAGTGGCTGCCCTGAAACACGGGCACGTCTCGCCCAGTGGTGGCAACGCATCGCCGAGCCGCGGTCGAAGCTCGAGCCCCACAGAACTCGGTGGCAGCGTGCCTTCGCCGTCGCAGGAGGATGCCGGCAGCGCGGATTTGCCGCCGGCGGTGGCGGTAGCGTGGGACCAGGGATGTGTCGGAGTCCTTGCGTCGCCGTCGGCGGTAGTCGAACCTCTAACCTTGTTGTCCCGGAGGAATCGTCCGGCTGCGCGCTCGCGTGCGGACTCGGTACGGCGATGCGTTGAGCGGCGGACCATGCGCCGCTTTCCGGGGAGGCTCTTGCTCAGCGGCGCAGTACTCGTCTGCCTCCTCGGCTCCTGCCCCGTCTGCTCGGGTGAGTTTTTTTGATTCAGATCGATTTGAATGAAATCAGAGCAGGATTAATACCTCGGTGTACGGACTGGCTGCACTGGCCGATATAAGCAGTGTAAGTGCTGGTCCATCAGCAAAGATTTCGATGCAATAAGGTTGTAGCATTTGATACAAAAATCATAACGTGCAGAAACACTGCTTCCGTCAGAAATGCTTCCAAGTTGAGCACGCAACATGCCTATGCAGAACATTGAAAACTCAAATCTCACTCCAGTCGCAAGTTTTATTGGACTTACGCTGCAGATTTGACTCGTTTCTACTTGTCTCATTGCAACGTGACTTGCAGCGATAGTGAAGCTCCTCAACAGTAAGAATCGAGAAAACATAATTGACACAAACGATCCGCTGTTGTGTGACGTGATCCAGGTTTTTTTCGGAGCTCGGACACGCTCCGAGGCACTTCTTCGGGAACCTGAGGTAGAGCTTGGACGGCCTGCTCGTACAGTATCTAGTTAATGTGTTCCAGCGCTTGAATTATGTTCGTCAAATGTGGCAAACCGTGCCGCGAGAGTGCTCCGGAGCACTCAAAAGCTGCCGGCCAGATGAGCCTTTTGAGTGCAAGCGTATAAAATTACTCTTGAACTCAGGCCCCAGGAATCTGCTTACGTTTGTATTCATCTATATGTAACGTGCGAATCGCATTACGTGCTTAAGGCAATAATGATTTCTTAGGATGCACGCTTCCTCCAAATGATCGTATGGGCTTCTTCGTAATTAAACGTTTAATTACGCAACTTGCAAAGGTATTATACTAAGACAATCAGCAGGCGGTCAACAGAACACTTTTACTTATTACTTCCTTCGTATATAGGTATGTGATTACTACAATCATCACCCATAAACCCAGGCAATTTTAAAGATCGTGAACCCCAATTTCATTTTCTACAGTCTATTAGTGTAAACTACCGTATTGGCTGCTCTACTGACAGAGATACGCTGCTTACCTGCTTACTACTGGTGCGTAAAAGTCCACAGCATCTTTGTCCACCATGTTGGCGTCGCCCTCGAGTTTGTTCTGCATTCGTGTTCTGCGTCTACATCGCCGTCTTCGCATCCAGCTGGCGCAGACGTCACAACTTTTGAGCCATGCATTTACTGATATTCATATCGTTACACACATGTATTTTGGATATATTACGGGTATTCACAACGACGTATGATGCACTACATTGGTGGCACTTGCACCAGCCAACGCAGTACGATATATGCATGTTATTTTGGTAGCACACTCATCCCGAACTGTATTTTTTTCATCCAGATAATGCAGGTGGTACCTTAAGTGGCGAGGTACCAGTGCCGCAGAGAGACGGGTATGGCCATTAGCTCACCGGTTAACAATGACGGCGGAAAACGAGTTTTTTCATGTTGACTATTATTATCAGTAAATGTATATGTTGTTTACTTGACGTGCGATAAGCAACAACAGTGGTGCCGATTTGTTAGCGTCGTTCTTCACTAGGGGTCGCGAAACAACGTCGCTGAGCAAGCTGTGCGATGCATGTCGCATTCTTGAGAAGTTTGTCAACAAATGCAAGAAGGCTTTGCCGGACGACCTTTCTAGCATGCCATTTCAAGCGGCAAATAACGTGAAACGAAATGATATCCAAGGTGCACTCAAATCACAACCACAAAACATGCACATAGCGCACGCGATAACAACCAACGTAAAATACCAAGTGAAATATAAAACAATTAGCCCCTTAACTGCATGTTTGACTGCAAGTGGCGTCGAAAGACGAGAGCCTTCCATAAAGAGATAGTGAATAAATTGTTTATTTGATGTTTTGCGCGAGCAAATCAGCGAATGGGATTCTGTGTTGCGTGAAACGTGAGCGCCATCTGGCAGTGATCTTGGAAAAGTAAAAGATGGCCCTTGATATAGAGAGCATGTGGAGTGCGCGCGCCATCTCGGAGGCCATAATTTGCAGAATGCAAGACGACGGGTAGGTGTCGCCCCCATATCACTTTAGCAAAGCTCAGGAAACACCCGCCTTTTCGTGCATTACGTTGCATTGTCAGCGCACTGTAATAAACCCTATACGCTCCTTAGAATAACATATGTGTGCATTTTCTAGTATAAAAAAACACACACCACAGAATCAAGACGTGTTGATATTGTGCCTCAGATATGCGCAATATTTGCTTTTTAATTGACCATCACACCATTATGAACGAAGGAACCAGATCAATATTGATGGGCGCTGCGGATGTGGTTGAATTTAGGCCATTGTGGTTGACAGACAGACAGACAGACAGACAGACAGACAGACAGACAGACAGACAGACAGACAGACAGACAGACAGACAGACAGACAGACAGACAGACAGACAGACAGACAGACAGACAGACAGACCAATATTTTTGTGTTGAAGTATCCCAAAAAAGACTATCGTGTTTAAAAATGCCTACCATCCATCAAGAACTCGACATAACAGAAAATGGCGTAGGCTATGAACTCCCTTAACAAGTTTTATGCCACTCTGTAAATCTAAACATCTAACGTATCTCCTGAGCCCAGTATGCGACTTATATCCCCTGTCATATATTGAGATGAGGCTTGCTGTCTTCACTGTACAATGATGCTTTCACTGCAGTGGAAATCGGGAAATGTATACGCTGAGAAATATGACGTACCAGAGGTGCAACTGCGGTGACTGTTTTAGCCATTGATAGCGGTGTCACTTTGAAGTGCAAATTAGTCTAAGCTATGCTTTTTGTTCGTATACAGCATCGCCCGACATTACGCATGAGGTCGACGCATATAGTTTCATCAAGCTGGCGGCGTTATCGACAAACTTCGAATGAGCGGTTACAATGAGAGGCTGGGAAGACACTCGATTTTCGCGGAGGTCTCGGCGGACATAAGACAGAGTTGGCTGCATAATATTTGAACGGTGAATGGTTCATACGGAAGGGCTTTGCTCTGTAACTAAACAGAACGTACTGGAACATATTAATCCATAGATATTTGTGCACAGAAGCATTCGTTTCGCGGTAATGCGAGCTCTCCAACGTTTAATTACGGGGTCTCGGTATCCGTGGCCAGGCGACGCATTATCAGCAAGACTGCGCGTCCTGAATCTCACGTCTGCACAGTCGGTCGATGCTTACTGCGGATATGATTACAGCTTCAAAATAAAGAAAGAAAAGCGTTGCGTAGAACCGTACGTATTATCTGATGAATCGTACATGGCTGAAGACAAATGAATGTCACTGTCAGCGCCACGTGCAAGTCGCTTCAAAGAAGGACGACGCGAGCATGGCATCCGCCATGAAAAGGACACGTTGACGATTAAAAAAAAAAGAAAAATGTCACAAACACAAAGCAGTATAGCTCATAAGTTTGTATGCACCGATCGACGAATCACACAGGCGCGTTCATGTTTTTTTCTTTTTTTTTGCTTGTGCGTTTTTCGATTTCCGTAGCCGCCGCGTGTCGTTCGAGTCGCCTCGTTAGCCTCTCCATGCTCGTTAGTGACCCCAGCATGGGAGACGTGCAAAACTGCGGGAGAGAGAGAGAGTGCGTTCTCGGGCCTCTTTTCCTTCTCCACCGTGCACCTCGCCCTCGTTTGCCATGATTATCCGCCCAGCGGCGACCGGACACGAGCGACGCGCGGATGCGTTATTAGGGCCGACCGCGCTGCATAAATGATCCCCCGCGCAGCATCCGCCTCGCGTCTCCGTGCGCTCGCCTGCGATGCTGGAGACGCGTGTGTACCGCGTACGAAAAACTGAAGCGGACGCTCCGCTTGGCGCGATGAGGATGGCGTGTGGTCGGCGAGCTCCAGCGCGCGCGTGGCGTACTGATCGCCTTTTTCTTTATATCGTTATGCGGAAGTTCCGCGCGTGGCCTCGGAAGTTGGCTCATCGTTTTTGAGTCAGCGCGAGAAGATTTCCATTTCTTCGAGGAGCACCGAGTGGACATCGCGGCACTCGAGGAAGGAGACGCGGTTTGTTCGTGTCCCTGCTTGCTAGCGACTCATGTGTGGACGTTTCTCTTTAATGCGAAAGTGTTTTATGCCGTAGTCCACCAAGACTTCAGTGACGTATTTCCGTCACGGAAGTGACGTTAGAAATGCACGTGATCGCATGACAAAAAAAAAGCTCGGACAATGGGAGTTGAACCCACGACTGCTCACGAACTCTCTTTTAATAATCGTACAGTAAACATTCATACCCTTCTATAGGGACACGTTTTACTGTCGTGTTACGCCGGTTCATACTACGCTGGAATCGACTATATTTTCTTTCTTCTAGTATAGATTAAGCTTTTGCCCGAAGTTTACGGAAGACTTCCCTCTTTCACACGACAAATCGGAGCATTTGTGTGAGCCTGTACCATCGAATAAAATATTTTTTTTCTTTTTGATGGAGAGAGACCATCTTTTCTTGTTCATTAGCGAGACGTTGAAGACTAAAGTAGGCGAAACATAGGGTCGTAGAGGTTATAAACAATGGTTCTTCTATAAATTGCCGATTGCGACTCAGTGTAAAAACCGTAGCCCGTATTCACAAAAATATTTAAGTAAATTTTTTTTTGTGGCATAATATTTCAGCCATCACGATGCGGGACGTAACATTAGCGAAGCCGGCTGACCGATGGCAAAACGTAATTACGAAAGATAATTTTTGTCCATGTTTTCTATTTATATTTGGCGAAATATGGGAAGGTAGGCTATGTTAGCGCCGTCTATCTCAACATCATGACAGTAATGTACAAGATAAACACACAAACAAGAAAAATTAAGAATACATGAAAAAAATGCTAATCAGAAACACCATACATATACTATATACATTATAGGGCTTATAATGCATGAATGAGCACAGTATGTAACGGCATAGTCCAGTTCATATATCGGGATCACATTGCGGATAGAGTCCGTACGAATTGTGGCAAGGTATAATATGAACTAAAGACAAGTTAATTAAATTTGTGTCTATTAAAAAATCTTGAAAGGCGCTGACTGCACACCTTTGATTATAGGAATGTGGCAGCGGTCCAAGTATTTTTCTAATCGTAATTGGTCGTCTGTCGAGTCGGTTCAAGCGATCACTCAGTTCAGCTCGTTGTTGACCATATTGCGGACATTCTATAAGAATATTCTCCTCTGACGCATCGACATGATCACAGCGGTCGCAGTACGGGGACGTTTTTCTTTTTATGCGGTATAGGAAGTGAGGTGTGTATGCAATACCTAATCGTAGACGGTGCAGTAGTTGTCAAATGGTCTATTGATCTTTTGATCACGTGAAAATCGAAGAGACGGATTTATTTGATATAAGAGTGAAGACTTTGTATCTTGGTGAAACCAAGCGTACGTGCATAATTTGTGGCACAGTTCAGAAAAAAACCTTCTTGTTTACTGAGAAATTAACAGGCGCTGGTGTCAAGTGAACTTTTTTGTGCGCTGCAATGGCTAATTTGTCAGGAATTTTGTTTTCTATCATTCCTACGTGACTTGGAAGCCACTGAAAAAAAAATATATTGTGGCCGTCCAGATAACCGATGAGAATTGTTTTGAATATTTCGTATGTGATTCTATTATCTATATTAACATAAAAATCATTAATTATTTGCAGCGCTCCTTTGCAGTCAGATATTTTGTCCAGTATTGCCTTTGCTGGCTATAAACAATAAATTTTTGAGCTTGTAGTACTGCATCAACTTTGTTAATTTGTCGGGGTATCTGTGATAAATACAGCGCAATTCGAAGCGTTAAAATAAATAAATATGCAAGTAAATAAATAGATAAATAAATAAACATAAGTGATGGGTCAGACAGTCAATGCCCGCTGATAGGTAACGACATTATTGCCTTTCAGAAAAAATCACAAACACCCCGTGGTATTCAAAAACCACTGGAAATTTTCTACGTCAGTGCGACTGCCCATAAACCAGCAGTAGCACATGCATATATGTTATCCTGAATATGCAGTGGTGCAAGGTATACCGCACTTCTTCATCGCATATCTCTGCCTCGGCGACAGCCGCGTAGGAGCCGAACGAACGTGTTGATGTTTAGCTCACGTCCGTCGTCTAGACAGAATGAGAGCGAAATGACTGCCAAGGATTACTTTGTTGCCCCCCCCCCCCTTCTTTTTTTTGAACGATAGCCCTTTTCTTTCATTTTCTTCACTTTCCCCAAGGTGAACCGGAGCAAGTCAGAATGCAAGTGCTTCTTATTTGGGTCGGCTGTATTCTCCAGAGTACAATGAAGCTGAAAGCACAGCATAAGCGGTGCCGAAAGGATGAACCCTACGGGCATGTCGCTTTGGTTGGGTATAGCTATTTAGGCACGAGAAGATCATTGACAGGTGAAGGTCATTTCACCGTCGATCCTTTTGTGAGACTTTGACGTGATGGCGATGCCATACCCGGAAGTCGTGCACGTGCTTGCTGCCTAACTGTGCGTGCAATTTCGTGCAGGTGCCCCCAGACAGTCGTTACAAGTGCCTTTGAGCGATTCACGAACCGTTTCAATATGCACGCGAAAAGATTTAGGAACCAGCTGACAGACTTACCATTCGCGGTGTCTTTCGTGTCCTTCTTGTCTCTGTATCGTCGTTTTGTTCTCGCGTTATAACTATCGCCATGGAAGGTAGAAAGCTTGAGACAATGCGCTGACCAAAGCCCCGCCACGGTGGTCTAGTGGCTAAGGTACTCGGCTGCTGACCCACAGGTCGCGGGAGCGAATCCCCCGGCTGCGGCGGCTGCATTTACGATGGAAGCGAAATGATGTAGGCCCGTGTGCTCAGATTTGGGCTCATGTTAAAGAACCCCAGGTGGTCGAAATTTCCGGAGCCCTCCACTACGGTGTCTCTCATAATCATATGGTGGTTTTGGGACGTTAAACCCCACATATCAATCAATACGCCGACTAAAGTGAAAATATAAAACATACTTTGGTTGGCGCAGCACGTGCCTCGGGTTTTCTGCCTTCACAATGTATAATCCCGACTAGGTGGGCTTGCATGCGTAGAACTTTGAATTTCAGTTACCAGCTAGATAAGAGATGTCGCTGCCGCTTATAACAGTCAGATTTGGGCTTCTTTGTTCACCAAGGCGGTTGTAGATTTTTGCCAGTTACTTGTCGTGATCTTCGGCTTACTTGACTTTTTCCTGCAAGTAGAATGATGGCAGTGCTCGTCGCCCGTTTGTGAATGACTTTGCGTACTTCAGCGTTGAAATCAAATCTTAGTCGTTTGTTGTCAACAAGTTATTCACGCACTGGCAAGCGTTTGCGGAACGCTGTTTACTCAGCAGTGTGTGCACGTCTAATTTCTCATTTTTCCGTGTTGCGAAATGATTACGGCCACTTTATGGTGCTCCCGTCGGATTTGGGCGATGCTTTTATCATAATTCACAATATTTTAGGAATGAGAGAATTGATTATACGCAATATGCAATAAACTCATTTATTGATTGATTCAATAATTTGTTATTGTCTGATCGATCACATATTTCATTTATTGACTTTTTATGTATTTATTCAATTTTCGACTGAGTGATTGCTTGATTGATCGATCAACTGAATGACTGAACTTCCGCTCCTTTTGGGCTTCGCAAGAAAGCTGCGCTGCTTTCTTGGGGGCTTCTTTCAACTGGATAATTATTTTTTGTTAGTTAGACAGTGTCTGGAAACTCCACTACGGGGACGCCCATAGCGGAGTTGCCTCGGGAATCAAACCGTCGAAACTCCTTTTCCCAAAAATGACATGGTGGAAGGTAATCGAGGGTATGGGGGAAGCGGTAGTTACCTCGAATTTGTATCTCTCTCTTATAGGTATCGTGCAAAACCACGTGATTATAGTGCCAACACTTATGACAGCGGTTTCGAACAACTGGTTTTTCATATTACGTACTGAATAAAATAGTGTTGAGATTATACATGTTATGTGTTTGGCTTTAATGAATTCGCTGCGGCCAACGCGACTATTTGTTGAATATGTACGACTACATCACCCTTCTTAGGCTCCGGCGCTACAAAATAAAATTCTACGTTTCAAGTAACAACAGCAACAAGACGAACAACAATAACAACAACACCAGCAGCAGCAACAACAACAAACAGTTGATTGCGAATTAAAGGAGTGGCTTCATAAAATAAAGGAACTGTTTACACCCTTTCGTCTTCCTATATATACCGACCTTGATGCTGCGTAGGAAGCTTTACACTTAGCATTTATCTGGCCATAACTATAAGACATTTGCTGGAAGAGTTGTGTTGGCGAGATTGCTTTTCGTTCGCCGTTGAGGTGATTGTATTCTCGCTAGTCTTCGGTTAAGGTTATGCAAATATCGTTTAGATATCCTTCGCTAGATGTTCCGAAAATTTCTGCTCCTTAAACCGCCTGGTTGGATGTGATAAGCTGAATCATGTATTGTTTGTATATGTCTCAGACTAGGGCTTGTTCACAAAGGCAGAACTTTGGCCGCGTTGGCAAGACATAACAACAAGTGGTATAGAGAAAGCTTGTAGAAAAACTAGCTTTTGCTTATGTATAAACTCATTCGTGTATGTTTCCTTGTTACCTGATCTGTTTACTGCAATCGCTAATCGACATGAACACATCTCAAACGCTCCCGACGTAAGAATTAGCTGTCAAAGAAGGGAACCTAATATTAGGATTCATTCATTCGTTCATCACTCATAAATTATTGACCACGCTTACTGATTCGCCGGGAAAAAGCTATTTTAGAAGTTCTTAATATTTATTTTGTAGGTCATGAACATGGACCAACGTTTGCTGCTTCATTCAGCTCGTATATTCATTCAGCTCCTATATACTTCGCGCCAGTACGCAGAAAGGTACAATGTGATCACTAAGAGAACTCGGTTACATAAAAAATTATATTTATCCCAAAGTAACGTTCTATCTGATCAATAACCAATCTACTGAACCACATGTCACGTATATAGCGTCTGTCGAAAAAAGCTCGCATCCCTACGTCTATTTGTTTGCTTAGGCACTTTAAATCATAACTTTAATACAGCCACCAGACTAGCTGGCGGAAGCTTACTTTCACGGAACTCATTTAGACATCGCAAAAGAAAAAAGAAGAAGAATAACTGGGAGAAGAACAATACCAGGCCAAACCAATGCAATAAATTAAGGTACCCGCTAGCTCGTCAAGCCCACGAGTTCCATTCATCGCAACAACAGTATACAGCCGGAAGCCACGTGCATTTACTCTTGCGAACTCTCGAATACCTCGAGCAGAAGGCGGCTGAACCCCGAATACTTAGTCCGCTCTGAAACTTTCCGAATCACTCACTGTTGACACATACTTGTACTCTACACTACCCCTACATGCACCAGCAAACAATGCTCCTGTCTCACGTCGGCGACGTCCGCGGGCGATGTATTGCATGCCACCACAACACCTCTTGGAATCGTAAGCAAAACAGAAGGGCTCTTACGTGCCTTTTCAATGTGACTGAACGAATGGGATCATGTAAGATAAAAAAAAAGGAATGGTGCGCGGTTGGGTGTCAACGATGAGTAATTGTAGGGCTTTCTTCCTGTGCCTTGTCCAAATGGACCTGTGGGCGTGTCCTGGACAGGTCGATGACCCAATGCATCAGGCTCATCGTATAACTCCACAGAGAGAACTGTTGGCGACCGGTACAAGAGGATGACAACGGTCGATATCTATATCACGCCCCATACTGCCGCGCCGCAGACATCGCGAGGCAAAGTACAAATTGAAAGCGGCGTGTTTTTTTGTTTTTACGCATTTGCGAACAATGAGAAACGCAAAACTTTCGTGCACGCTGAGCCCCGGGCTTAGCTTCGATGGCTTCGAAAAAGTCGCTTTCGAGAAAAAGATAAGCAAAAAAAAAAAAGAGAAAAGCTATATGGAAATTCCTAAGCCCTTGTTTCCGAATGCGTGCTCGCAGCTTCGAATGCGGTTTGTTTTCACAGTCAGAACGTGAACGCGCTGCTGCGACTCTGAAGCAAAAGAGACATCGCAAAATAAACGCAGCACTGCTATTTAAAAGCGAGGCTGTTAGCGGTTTGTGCTACCTATTTTGAGAATTGTGCCAGAGTGTTACCGCAACCGAAAATGCTATCTGGTTACGTCAGGCTAACAGGAATAACGGTGCCGTTTTTTTCATAAACTTGACCTCCATTGAGAATCGCATACACGCTTTCTGGTAGGTTACTGTGCCAAGAAAAGCTCTTGGCGGCGCTCAAAGCATTCAACGATTGTTGAATGACCCGATGAAAACAAAACTAAACAAAACAAAACACGGCGATGTTTTCAGGGGAAAGTAAGAAAAGATGCAGCTCATCTCCCGAAGCGGCTAAAGTAGTTGTGACAGCTGTAAAGTTTTTTAACGCTTCGCCAGATACCGCTTGCTGCGACTTACGTAATGACCGCATGTGGGCTCTCTTGGTCCGTGTTTTTATTTCCAAATTTGATGCTTAGACAGCAGCTTATACTTCGTACTTACACAGGGACATGCGCATGTTAAAAAGCAATCAAACAACGAACCGAGTTTTGTAAAATTCGGCTCTGGTTTTTGAAACCGTGAGTGGCATTCGTAAGCACGAATAATTCTTTTTGAATAGTTTCTGAATACACTACTACCGGCCAATGGTGGCGCTGAAGTGAGAATTTAAGTAGAAATGAGATAAACTGCACTTACACGCAATACATCCGTAAATGAAGCCTAGGAGAGCCCTTTGATGTCACTCACGGCGGCGATGCTTTCCCATCAAACCGCCATCATTCTTTCTCAAAAAACATGCAGAATGTGATTAATGATTATAATAGTAACAGCTGGAGCTGAGGGATGACGTAGTGGAGTGCTCCGGATTCAGACCACCTCGAGTTCTTTTACCTGCACCTGCGTATAAGTGCATGGGCCGCTAGAACTCTCTCATCTTAAATGAGACAATTGCGGCCACGATAGAACCTGCAATTTTCGGTTTAGTAGCCGAGCACCGAAACCATTGTACCACTGCGGTGAGGGGAGCGAGGGCAGGGCACATATACAGCGAATCGCATCAGTATGCATGTTACTGGATTCGGCAATGCCTATTCTCTAGTGTATTGGTGACACAAGACATATATAGAGCGACCAAAATGGCCAGCTTTCGCTACGTATATGTTACGGCCGAAGCAGATTAAGGGCGATGCTTGTCCATTCGTTGAGCGTCCGTGCGCACAGCTGCAGTCGAGACATATGTGAAGCACACAAAAGTGTTTAACAATAGACTAATACGAATCATAATTGTGACGGGAAGCAGTGTAAAACAGCTCCATGCATGAACCCTTTATACTAGTCGGCGAGTGGATCGCTGACTTTATGGGTCGACGTTAGCACCTAGATTTATCGACAAGAACTGCTGACTGGGTGAGTCGGTGCATGATAAAACGATATTGCTTTAGCGCAGCTCAGTTTGGGCGTGCAGGAAAGATACTATACAGTCAAGAAGGGGAAAAAACAGACGGCAGTGTGAGCGCTATCAGCCATGAGCGCTCACACTGTGGTTTGTTTTTTCCCCTTCGTGACTGTATAGTATCTTTCTTGCACGCTCAAACTGAGCTGCGCTAAAGCAATCTCACTAGATTTATCGTCGACCCTTTATGTTACTTTATGCCACTTGATGTCCCTCAATTTACTTTAAGATTTTAATGGCGCAAAAGCAACAATGGCTATGATGCAATTTACTTATATGGGGCAGTGCTCAGATGACATATATGTGAGACACACGCACAAAAAAAAAAAGGTTTAACGATAGACTAACATCATTCATAAATAGTACAGAAGAATATATAGCCCTTCAACGTAGACGTTATGGACCCCCACCACGCTATGGATTGCTCGTCATTATTCACTTTGAGTAGATGCGTGGATTTTTAATGTTCCCATTCCACGCGCATAAACATCGACATCAAATATGATGATGATAACGATGTTGTAGTTGTTGTAGCTTACCGACGTATCTAGTCTTGCGAGATTTGCAGGCATTTGTCCCGTTTCCTTTTTTAATGTTATATCAAACTAATGTTTAAAGCATATACGCACTGGTTCCACGGGATGTTGTATAAACATCGGCTAAGTTAATAGCGACGAGGAAAGAAACAAGGGAACAAAACAAATGCGGGTCAATTCCAAACAATAGAGATAAAATAGAGTCAATTTCCGAACGATAGAGGTACGCACCTATTTTCACGAAAATGACATACGCCAACAAATGAGCTAGTAAACAAAAGATTGATTTTTTTTTTTATCTAGACTCACACTCTGCTTCGCGGTAATGAATCTCAGGATACGGCCTGTTATGCGCTGACGTTCGTAGTACTCATTGATTGGGAGACAGAGAAGAAAAAAAAGAGAGATAAAAGAGATAAGGCGAACGGTGTAGATTGCCTGCCTTGTCGACATTATTTTTTTCTGGTGCCACCGCTTCGTTTGGCAGTGATTGCGAGTGACGTGACCCGTTTTTTCGTTTCTTTTTTAGGCAGGCTTTATTTGTGCATAATGCACACCCGGTGATTCAAAGCATAACACAAAAGAAAGCAAGCACTAGATTCAGCCTCACTATACGGGCTGATACAATGCCCGTTCTGCGAAAAAAAAAACCGTAGCTGGATAATATAACTTACACGCGAAAGCAGCGGTAATTGTATTACGCCCCTCCCTATACCCTTGCACTGAAGCAGCCGCTGAACCATGTCCTCACAGTCGGTGCATGTACCGACCAATTATTAGTTTTTTTTTCCATCGTACCTTTCGAAATGTTGCTGCGACTATGCATATATACCTCTGGGAAGGACGTTATTGCGAGGATTTTGTAAATAAAAGTTTTCCGCTTTTTTTTTCTTTCTTTATTTGAGGAGCTGCTGCCGCAGAGTCTGCAGTAATGGTTCACGGCTACACTCGTAAAATTAAATAATGTTCTTTTGAGATCACGTTACCTGGCGCTGAATTAAGAGCTTGGACAAGAGATAAAGGTCTAACTAATGGGAAAAGGAAATAGCTGAGGCTGTGATCCACAAGAAGAAACCGGGTACGTGTTTTTATACGTTAACACCGAAGAAGTGCGGTCAATATGCTACAAAACACTGCGTAATATAAGGGCTCCCAAGTGCTCTAAATATTGCTGCACCATAACCAAGAGCAACAGTGCAACCGTTTGAGATTTATCTCCGGACGAAGCCCCAGGTTTAGACGAGGTTCTTTATTATTTTATCACATATATAGCTACAATAATAATATCTCGGGTTAAACGTCTCAAAACCATAATATGATTATGAAAGACGCCGTACTTAGTGAAGGGCTCCGGAAATTTCGACCACCTGGGGATCTTTAACGCGCTTCTAAATGTAAGTATACAGGCACGAAACATTTTCGCCTCCATCGAAAATGCAGCCGCCGCCGCCGGGATTCGGTGCCGCAACCTTAGAGTTAGCAATCCAGCGATATAACCACTAGCCCACCGCATTTAGATGATATTCACCTCAATGACACCACGTTTGCATGCACTTAAAATAGCTGCTACAGCTATTTAATAGCTAGAACAGCTACTTGTAACCGACACTTTGGTTTATCGTTCTATAAAAAATATGTAGGGTATGCAATTTAATCAAATTTCAACGTGCTTTGCAACATCGTTCCATCTACACCCACCGAGATGCTGTCCTCGGGATAATCAACGTACCAAATTGGGAGGTACTGTTTCTCACAGATCACTGTTTCACACGAGGTTTGTTGTGACGCGGCATCAGAGATACGCGGAAGTTCGCGGTATAGACGGCATCTCTTACACTGCACGAAGACAAAAGACGTTGGCGCAACGCCAGAAGCGCTGTCGGCCGTAAACGCAGCCACCCACGTATACTGTGTGAGCCACGCGAAATCTCGCGAAAGTGGTAATGAGAGCACCGAAAGAAAGCAATCCTCCCCCCCCCCCCCCCCGAACACGGCTCCCGTTCCCTTAGTGCCTATTGTCAAGGGGCACCGGACGCGATAACGTGCTGTTGTTTTTCAATTACCAGCCCAGGATATCGGAGAATGTTCCGTTATGAATCACATGAAAACTCAAAGGGTCTACTTTCACTTAAGACTGCTCGGTGGGGAAGGCCACAGAGTCTTCATTTTTGTCTCAGTCATTGTATCGATCCAGCTCCCGCCACCCTTCGAAAGCTCTCTGCACCTAACGTGCTTTTTTTTGCACCACCTACAAGATCGGAGGAACTTGGTTGTGCATTGCCTCCATGATCGGATCACCTTTGACCAAGATACGGTGCCTCGTGATGACGACGTCATACGACGTGACGTCACAGTGACGTCGTGACTTCACAATGACGTAACGTCACATGATGACGTCCTCACAAGTCACTTTAGCTTGGTCAAGGTGACATAACCATGACAAGGTTACGTCACAATGACGTCACAAAATTGGGTTATTTTTTTGACGTCACCAAGACAATACACAATGACGTCATCGCTTTCGCGTCACTCACCTCCGACATTTAGGTTGCGATGAGGCACCTAAAGCTTTTGCCTTAAAACATGACGTCAAAATAGAAGTGTTCAAGTGAACCCTGTACTGGCTCACAACTGTCATTGACGTTGTAGTTGTGACTGAAAAAATAGAAACAAAAAGCAAAAAAGAGCGCGAAGACATGCTGTCCTCGAAGGTGCCCCGGTCTGAAGCATATTTTTGCGCGACGATTTCCAATAATTCATGCTGTATCGATCGTGCAGTTGTCCGCAACCAGCCCGTTTCTGATATGGTCAATTGATACGAGTTAATATTTATTGAGGTTTTTGAGTTGACTTGTCATCTCACACTGCCGCATTTAATTGTTGCCTAGATACGAAAGCATGACTGCCTGTCTAAGAAAGAATAAAAGAAAAAAATGAACAAATAAATAAATAAAAAGGAGAAAGAAGGAGAGAAAGAAAGAAAAAGTTTCAGTTCACGCACTCACACGCCAAACTTGCCCCCATTTTTCGAGGACAAAGGCTACTGAAAGTTTTTATGAAAGTTGCGCCTTTTTATGATTGATTTTGAATTTGTAAGTCGCTTTTTGTTATTATTCAACAAGTTCAAAAATCTGCGCATATGGAAAATAAATACAAATTTCCCCATAAAAATTGCTCCTTACAGTAGACCGGAAATTCACGGTAGTTTAGAATTCCGAATCGAGCCCAGCACTTCTCGAGGCGATAGTTCTTTCTTCTCGGAGTTTAGCAGACCTCATCGCGAAAGAGCATGAATCTAGAATTCAAAGCACGGCGACAATGAAAAGGAAAAAGCGAGAAAAAACCGTATGGATCCACACAGGCGAGTCATGGGAAATTCGTATCGATTTTCTTCGTAGCTTCCTGCTCGAAACAGCTGAGAAGTGTTTTTTTTTTCATAAACCCTTTTTCGCCTTTATGGTTCTCGATAGAAGTGATTCGCGCATTCATTTCTAATTAGATTAGAAAACTTCGGCTGTTCAAGTTTTACCGTATTGATTACTAGTGACCAAGGCTACGAATAATATTTTGAAACAGATAATAACAGGAATGTACATTTGCGTTGGATATGGACAGAAAGACGTATGACTTTCTCTCGAGCTGTGTGCCAATTCAACCACTTCCTGGCCATGCCACGGTGCAAAAGTAATGAAGAGAAAGTATTGGTAAGCATAACAGATAGAAACTATAACTGAGCAAGAATGACATGCAAGACGATCGACACCACTTTGGTGATCGTGTAACTTCTTGAACTGGATCGATTCACAAAGACGGGATGAGGAGAAAAAGAATACGACCTTTCCTCATCGCATAGTTCTCCAGTGAGACGGCACGGAGTCCTGTCACTCCGGGCAAGTCTCAGAACTATGCCTCCACGTCACGCAAAGCCGAAAGAACACACAGAAAGCGAGAGGAGTCCCTGAACGAGGCCCATGTAAAAACTGAGAGAGGCCGTAACAATATGGCCGCTAAAGGCGCGGTCGAGGTGAGGTTGCAAACATCCAGTATTCGGTGACGGCATCAGGTGCCCTAATTACCGAAGTGCGGCGTTTCTCACTCGCTGCGGGCACTGTCGTACAGTTGTCTCATCGGCCTCGAGAGGAACGCGTACTGAGGGTACATATTGTAAATGGGTGGCCACGATTAGCCGTTTACAACGCGACCATTCGTTCAGGGATCATCAGTGTATCAGACGACACTGGAAACACGCAGGAATCTCCGAAGTTACGCGCGTACGGTATATAGGACGCAGCGCGTGTGTGCCATAGGACGCAGGTGGAACGAATGCGCTGCGAAAGGGATGCGCTGCGCGGCTATGCGGTAGCACGACGCTGCCTGCCAGTCAGGCCGCAAAGTTAGTTACGCAGCAGGGATGGCGTACGGTGTATACGTATAGCTGCGCATCGCACGTTAGCGACGGGCGCATTCCCGCAGGCTTTCCACTGATGAAGCCGCCCTCACGCTGCGAAGGAGAGGGACGCACGGCTGCCGTTTAGTGACGCTGATGGATAATTAATTGCGGCAGTCGTTTTCGGTGAGCTTCTATATCAGGAGAGAGGCGGCGCTGCGTGTTGTGGGGACGACGCACGGGGGACTCGCTGTCGCCAGCGGGCGACACAGCCGACACACCACTCCTCTTTCCGCGGCAGCTGGTGAAAGGCACCGTCATCACTTTCGTGTCACCTGCGGCTTGTGAGCCGAGTGCGTCGCGCGGGTATACCGTGGAACCGCGGCGGTGACAAGCAGCGAACGGCAACAGCGTCTTCCTGCCTATAAGGACGCGCATGCCGCTGGTTGTAGGCGTTTACCGTGTCTATATACAATCCGGAAGTATTCGTTTACTATCACTTATTGCCGTTTACTATCACCTATCGCATCCAACGGTAGATGGAGTCTACGAGGAACGAGTGATTCTGTTCAAAGCTTGCACGGATGGCACTTCTTCTTTTTTTTCTTTACAGCAAAATCTGTTATGAGATCACAGCAACAGCCGTTCTTGGCACCTTAGTTGTCTCATGTATTGCATGCAGTCACATGTATACTCTCTGCATAGCAAGTTTAAGTATAACATAAATGCTTAAATGCAACTGACCAACTGTCATTTGCGAGAACCACATCACACAAATATCATAGACGTGTTTGTACGCTTGTTTAACCATTACAACGCGAAAGGGCAGCCATCTGAGATTTACAACCGAAAAGCCAACAAGATGCCCTCGCGAGGTGCTATGGCTCCCATTACTTCGTATTACGCCCACTGGATTGCGCACATTTCGTCCTAGGAATTCGCGCAGTGTATGTCGAAATAAACGCAATCACCCACATGATCTCCCAAGAAATAAAGTGGGCGCTTTAAATGCATCTATGACACATCAGTGCAAGAATGAACGTGTACTCATACTCGTGCATAGAGCTATAGATGGTCAGAACTGCGCGGGCCTTAGGACATTTCTTTCGACATTCTGAGGCTGCCTCAATGACGTATCGCAAAGCCGCATTATGTTCAGAGGCACAGTTCAGACCCCGAGCCACGACCTGGAATTGCCGCATATCTCGCGTCCGTCCAAGTGGCGGGCTCGTATTCTCCCGCACGTTCACAAAAGGCGCGAGTAAATTACGGCACCGCGTTGTTCCTGCCCGGGTCGCACCAATACCAGACCCCCCCCCCCCCCCCTCTCTTCCCCTTGAAGGTCGCCGCCATGCAAGCTCACGTCAGAACGTAACCTTCGCAGTCGAGCATTGCGAGACCCCTGCCATTTCGAGGACTGCGCTGTTCGCATCATGAGAGATGATTGCGGTCGGTAAGAATGGTCATAAACCGCGAGCTTTCGAGCAGAAACCACTGCAACAGATCGCTCGAGGAATCGCGAGTAAGGGTCGTAAAAGAAAGCCCGGGCGCGAGGCATAAAGTCCCGCCGCCAGCATGTGACCACCGAAGGTCAAGACCACCATAAGACGACGCCAAAGGCAGCGCATACGGCGCCATACGGCACGAATTGCGGTACATACACTATAGTAGCGCGCGAAAACAAGCGACGCATTCGACAGTCTTCGACCACTGTAAATCCCATAACTACCGAGCGAGAATATTCGTATATACAGCGAATTCACAACATTATGCACGCGTACGGGGTGGGGGACCCGCATCTATATTGAACGAGCTTTTCAGTGCGGGCCACTTTTTTGAGGCAACGTGTCTAGTTTGACAGAGAATACTCCAGTAGCCTCCCAATAGAGCGCGGTTGGTGAGCGAACACCTGAACTGGTTCGATGACCCAGGACTGAAATTTTAACACCATGGAGTTCGATAGGAAAAAGCGACGTTTTTACATACTGTATGGATGTACGAAAGAAAGCGCTCTCTACAGTCTTATCATTCTGAACTGTTGCGTAAGAATTGCATGTAGAGACCATCGCAGGAGTGTGGCAATGAAGACCGAATATTGAACTGTGGTCAGAGGCAAAGGCAGAAAGAGGGGGGGG
Organism: Rhipicephalus microplus; assembly: GCF_013339725.1. Classification (NCBI taxonomy): domain Eukaryota; kingdom Metazoa; phylum Arthropoda; class Arachnida; order Ixodida; family Ixodidae; genus Rhipicephalus; species Rhipicephalus microplus. Next base: position 92,262,338 of record NC_051170.1, on the reverse strand, counting down.
GGGTAGTCAATGAAATGGTAATTTTTCTCTCAGTATGCCATGGCAGAAAAAACTTCGGGGGGGGGGGGGGGGGGGGGGGGGTCCGGGCTTGATGCGCCATCCCTGGTTTCGCCACTGGTCGTGGTGCATCCATCGCGGCGGCCACTTTTTTTATTTGCACTTTGCTTTGAACGTCTCCCGGTAATTCACTCGCTCTTCGCATGCAGTGTCTTAATACTCCCACAATGCGATATCAAAACGCTTTGTACAAAGGAGCACTGGTCATTATCAGGGTGATGCTGACCGTCTGTAAGTTTCTGTATTACATTCGCATCAGATGAGCTAAGGTTCAGGTAAGTTAATGTAGTACATGTCTATATATAAGACTAAATGCGGAAATGACTGTGTATAGGACGAAAAATACAGACGACAGACGGAGCGGTGCGATTGGCTTTCTATAGATCTAATTATAAGTGTTCACACACTTGTTCAACCTCCCTACCTTTCTGATATTTTTTTTCTCTCTCTGTCACACACACACACTTGTATCTAATGAGGCGGCAATGGTGATTGGCATGCACTAGCGATAAGCTAGCAGTCTCTATATCTCTTCAAGTCCCTCGTCAGTTTTAACCCTAGAAATCCTTAGATTTCTGTTGCTATGTTTTCTACTGCTTTGTTACAACATAAATCACAGTTTCAGGCCTCTTTATCTCCCGAAACCTCTAGTTTGCTTCCTTAATAAAACACATATAGACAGTAAAGGAACGCTTATGAAACAGATACAAGTTTCGATGTGTTAAATAAACGAACAAAAATACATCAACGTTTGATCAGCTGTGCAATGTTCATTAAGCGTACAGAAAAAGCTGCATTGAAAACAAAAACAAATTCGGCATGTACAATATAAAGCGTCCAGAAGGGAAAAAATTGGCAGCATGTCCACGGAGTGAATGATGGAGAGTGGGGCGAAGCATTCGTCCGTTCATTAGTTCTTGCTTCTGTCCGTCCATGTGTCCATCTGTGTGACCGTCCATGCGTCCATCTGCTCGTCCGCGCGTGCGTCTGTTCGTGCGTCCGTCCCTGCGTTCGTCCATGCATCCGCTCCTGCGTCCGCTCATTCGTCCATCCATGCATCTGTCTTTGCGTCCGTTCGTCCATCTATTCAACACTCCAAATACTACCATCTCGCATCTTTTCATCATATATTTCCCATATAGAAGCACTGCCATCCAGCGGACATTCCAAGGACTGAACGAGAAGAGGCACACGCACACTTTCTTAGGGCTTGTGCTTCTGGTCTACTTGCCACTTCTAACCCCCTCGAGTTCATGGTATATACACTGTATTCATGGCACTGCGGCCCAACGCTCGCTAAACCTTTCTAAAACCAAGGAGGTTACGCCCAGCGAGTATAACGTAGCAACCTTTTCCTGTCAGATAGTGCTCAATGTACATGCCAATGGCTGCTAATGGAAAATGAGAAACAGGAGAATTAAGCTTTTACTTTCTTACGGCTTACGCTTCGTATCTACTTCCCATCTTTAACCACCTCGAGTTCATGGTATATACTAGTTCATTGTATTCGTGGCACTGCGGCTCAACGCACGCTAAACCTTTCTAAAACTAAGGAGGTTACACCCAGCGAGTATAACGTAGCAACCCTTTCTTGTCAGATTGTGCTCAATGTACATGCCAATGGCTGCTAATGGGGATTGCAGCGTGCGCGTTAACTAAAAGCCGAATGCTCCTGTCTCTCATTCCCCATTAACAGCCGTTGACATGTACACTGATCACTATCTTTTACTGCTCAACAACGCACAGAAGAAATCTCTCACCGGCACCACCTTGGAGGTCAAAATGTAACAATTGTTACACACTACGACTACGAGGGACGAACGGGTGCTTCTATAAGGAGCTTCACCCCTAAAATGTGGCTGTTCTGGTCACTGGAGAAGTTCACCAATGGTTTCTTTCGCGTGCTCCACTCGAGATATGCGAATAATAACCCCGCAGCGATCGAGCGAGGTGAGACAGAGAAAGCAACGTTTCTTGACGTAAGTGTCCCACTAATGCGCCAACTAAGGCGCATTAGTGGGACACTTACGGTTAACGACACCGTAACCTGCGCGAAGCCAGGTTCGAACCATGGCTCTTTTCAACCTCAGTTACTTCATCAGAGACTGCTCCGAGTCATGAAGAATGCGAACACGAGCTACGCAACTGCGGCTCACTACGAGCCGTATACTTACTCTTATAGGAGCGTGGTCGCCGACGCATTACGGCGTGCATGCTCAATTAACTGTGTGCTTTGTTGGACGCTACCTCCCGCTGCGATGAGCACTAGCCGCGTGATCACGCCAAAGTGCTACAACACGTATAGTTAGTGCGATCGGCCAATGCAGGATATTGGAGTTGCGCCGCCGCTTCATTTCCCGGGATTACGAAAGCCCTGTATGAGTGAGCTCGGTACATAACACCCACATTGTCTGCGACAAGTAGGCTACGGCTATATGCTGTGCCGCCTCGAGTAGATAAACGTGCTGCGTTGGCGACGACGTTCATTGCTGTTGAGGTACATAGATATCGATTCCGAGTATCTCCCAACTACGCGTCTGCCTTCAGTGAACCACGTATAATTCTACAGCGCGGCATCGTGCATACAGCGCTATATGTGCAATACAGGTGGGGCCATGTGGCCACGGATCTGGGTTATATGTAGACAGAATGATGAATGGAACGCGGTGTAGGGGCGGGTTATGAAAGGAGCACATACGCTAGAAAGAAACCAAAATCAATGTATATGCCTAATGAACGTGCATTCGCTTTGCAAGACTATTTGTCTTTATCAGATGAATTCTGCCACGGAGAATTGAATGGATTGTTTCTGACCGCATGATTTATGACAATGCCTATGTACCTTATGTAGCTGTGTGTAGGCCTGAGAGGTGCGAGCGATCAATACTTCCAAAGAAAGACTGAGTAGCACGAAAAATCTTACGAAGGCAAACGAAAACAAACTATAGGGACTCGCATAGACAGGCTTCGGTAGAACTAACTAACTAACTAACTAACTAACTAACTACTAACTAACTAACTAACTAACTAACTAACTAACTAACTAACTAACTAACTAACTAACTAACTAACTAACTAACTAACTAACTAACTAACTAACTAACTAACTAACTAACTAACTAACTCACTCACTCACTCACTAACTAACTCACTCACTAACTAACTAACTAACTTACTAACTGATAATGAGGTAATTGTTCATATATTATTAACTAACCAACTAACTAGCAAAACTTCGCCTATAGATCACTCTACGACGAGATGTTTATTGCGTATTTAGCTTGCCTACTGATCATACGTTCAGTAGTTGTTATGAAGCAAACAAACTTGCACAATTTCTGTAAAGTGTGTGGATGCCGTAGAGGCAAACTGCAAAAAAAAAAAAGAAGTCATTTAGTTCAAACATTCAATGACTCTTGTTCAATATAGACATCACTACTAAGTTAGCGAGAGCCGTTACATGCTCACTACAGCCATCTTATTGTGCGCCGTTGTCAGTCACTAGAAAACCAGCGTCTTAGCACAAACGGTACTTTATTTTTTTTATAGGACCAAACACGGAAGTTACTTCAGAACTTTCCAACCTCGAGCCAAGGACAACTTTTTCTCGATCTCCTACTCGGTCGTATGTATAGAGTGGGTCAAGATTATAGAAATAACTCTGGAAAAAAAAATAGCTGGATGTTACTTGACTGTTGGTAGAGGGAACATTATGAGAACATCCATGTTTTCTCTTGGCAGGTGCTTAACAATGCGGCCGACGATAAAAACTTCGATTCTGTGGACCAGAGCGTTCAGCAAACTCACCATGAGTGATGCTCGGTGCTCCATCCAAGCCGGTCGATATCGCTTATGAGTTCAATGTTTTACGTGGCTCCGTCAGAAACGACAGGTTCGATAGGAACGGTACTGCGACCTGAAGTATAGCGAACCAGACCCACTCAGATGCTTTCACTGATCGATTTGTTGACTGAAAAGGTTTACCAAAAAGGACTTACAGAGCATGGATGGCCGTTTGCTTTGCGGGCATCGCGCGTGGCACCGCGAACCGAAGGCACTACTTTCGTGTAGCTAACGACCTCCTATGGAGTAAACAGAAAGCTACAGCGTCTATTGTAATGCAAAAGTAATGGCAACTCATGGCTTTCGTGGCCTGGCGAGGGAAAATGTACAAGTTAGCTATGAGGCATGAATTATAGAAAATCTGCCAATGCTATCCCCTCACCACCCTCCCTTCACACACACACACACACACACACACACACACACACCACACACACACACACACACACACACACACACACACACACCACACACACACAACACACACACACACACACACACACACACACACCACACACACACACACACACACACCACACACACACACACACACACACACACCACACACACACACACACGCGCGCGCGCGCGCGCGCACGCACACACACTGATGTTTTTTCTCTGAAATTCCAGGCAATGACGGGACTACAAGCTTGTACTTCGATCCAGAATGCGTAGTTTAGTCATGTGTCACTACGCATGCCTCGCTTGGAGGTCGTGTTGACGAGATGGAAGGGACAGTTTTCTTCGGATATAAAGATCGTTACACGAACGCAATTGTTTCCACTTTCCGCTGGATTGTGAGTTTTACAATGAAGCGGAAGGTTCGGCAATACCATTTTTCGTGGTACAACATGGCAGCAGAACCCACTTCCTTTGAACAGTCTGAACCTTAACGACCCCATAAGGGACGAACAAGTCATCGCGCGCAGAACATGAAGAGTACATTGTTTTACATTCACCCGTCAGAGCTGATTAACCTAATAGACAGTTTTAGAATAATGTACCCATAGCTTTGCACAAGCAGTCGCCTAGGGACGTAACCAATGCGCATGAGTCATGCACTAACAGATTTTCGGGTAGGCGTTTTTTTTTAAATAGCGCACGCACCAACGTCGTCCCCAAAATTGTATTTCATTTGACCTCGGGAGCGTCCGAGCCTAAGAAACTTGCCTCTCTTCTCACGGAAAGAAAACCCTGTCGTAGGCTAAATCATTTACGCCCACGCTTCAACAACTTCGACAAGCTCAAGGCCTGGGTAACCATTTTTTAGAGTATTTCAGTGTAATGACAGACCGACTTAATTGGCCGAACAACAATTCCGTGAAGGATGCGGTGACGCAGGTGAATAAACCTGTGAGTTAGCGAACGCTTTACTCGAGCACACCACTGCCCATGCATCCCCCTCCCCCGTTTATGTGCGGGTACATTACGCTGACCGTGGTGGTGGAATTATTTACCAACAATTGATGAAGAAGGGCTAGTATGCAATACAGGATGGGACTACTACTTGTCGAACCGTACGATAGGTTTCTGTCTTGAGCGTTATGCTAGTTTCTGCAAGGTCTCTTGATATTTGTCGATACCGATTTCCACGAAGGCATATACAACTCTATAATTAGAGTGACTGACAGTGCCGCATGCGAGGTCGAATTCACCGAAGATGGCATTCAACCATCTGCTATGCCATTGCCCTTGACTTGCCTCTAAGAGAGGAAATGTTTCCGACGCGTTGCGGCAATTGGACGATTGGCTACTCTCCGTACAGGTGATACTAGAGCACCGTCCTCGTCTTTCGTTGGCTGACAAGAAGTCAAAGACCTCTTGTGCTTTCTGAGGAATACAGGCCTGTATGAACGTGTTTCACTTTTGTATAGTGCCACCACTGCCTGCACGCCAGCCCATTTCCTGCCAATTTTCTCGTCTCTTTCCGTTCTCTCTCTCTCTCATCCATACTCCCCTTTCCCGTTTCGCCAGCCTAGGGTAGCGGACCAGGCACGTGTTTGCATGGTTAACTTCCCTGCCGTCTCTCTTGTTGTCCTTCCTCCTAATTCCACCAATATTTAGGTTATATTTATAACCCCAAACCACAGTCAAGTACGCCGTATTTTCAATGCCCACGAACAATAGGTGGTGCCCTGTACAATTCAAGATGGCGCCCGGAGGAGGGTCAACCCTTTCGCTAGCCTAAGAACAGATAAACGTGCGGACGTATATATATATATATATATATATATATATATATAATATATATATATATATATATATATATATATATATATATATATATATATATATATATATATATATGACGCTACGATGAATGGTCAACGTGGCCTGGCGCATACCCCATGTTTATTCCAAAAGCACTTCTTCCTCCTCAGCCTCTACCAACCATCGTTACCTTCATACGTCACACGATACCCCCTCCCCGCGAAAGAGTGCGCGAGCTACAAACTATGAAGCATGAACAAGTGGTGTCTCATCATAGGAAAAAATATCACAAAATAGAGCAGTTCCATGTAACACGGCAGTTCCGTGCACTTGCACAAAAACATTCACAGGAAAGGCAGTCCATAGGAGACCTCAGGTGGGCGAGGTTGGCTGTTGCGTTCTGGAGAGCATAACCATGCATTCGACGTGGAAAATGATTATGACACAGCCTGGATAGTAGCGAAAAACGAACAAGGTTGGGAGTCCTTGTAGCATTGGAAGGTTGGATGTCTAATTCGTTGGATTCTGAATCGTGGCTGCGACAGATGCATTGTATCTAGTATGCGTGCTTTTTGAGAGATGATGACGGCTAAATGCCTATGTGCTGGCGGCGTGCAAGAAGTTGCTCCGCGTATTAATGGGTGTTTTCTGTGGTGTTGTCGTCTGTGTAACCGCTGGCGCAGAGAGCGTCTGTGACTATGTTCCTTCATCCGGAAACGTCTTTTTTCTTGAAATGGCCCTTGGATCAAAGTTCTTAATTTTTCAAGTCGTTCAAGTTGGGAACGTGCTTCCGTTGAAGTTTTCATTCGTCGTCGTCTTTTCTTGATTTGGTGATGGTGTTGAGAAAATTGGGGGTGGTCATCGTCGTTGAATAAGGAGACGCTGTCGGTAGTACCAGCATTATTTACGAGTGGGATGCAAGCATGATTTGTGTCAAGGAAAGCAGTAGATACTTTTTCGGTTTTATCGGCGAGACTTGCATACAATAGTGACACCGTACTGCTTCGACTTTTGGTTGTTCCGGTTCCTGAGGATGACATCACCGCAAACATGGCTTGACGTGTTTTCCGATTCCGTATGTGTGTTTCTTTGCGGGAGAATTGAGCCAAGCGTTCCTGAAGTAAAACCGCTTTCGGAATAGCAGTGGCTTTACAAGTTATTTGGCCGATATTTCAAGTGGTCAGTTGTGTATGTGGCGATATCTTGAAGGGTGCGATGACAGTGACGAGCACCAGACGAGCTACTTGGCACAAAACCAGGTGGTGGCTTACGTAAGCAAGATGAAGAGTCAAGTACATTCGGTGCTTGAATATTGTCTTGATTGGTGTATTGTATGGAAGAGGTTAGCGTTGATGACATTTGTGTAGATGGGAAACCAGGTGGAAGGTTCGGCCTTGTAGAAAAACGGCTGGGACGTCTTTCTATGAGCAGATGACTGACTTCGCCTGACGGGAATTGTAAGCTTCTGCTCTGTGCTCTAACGCGTGAAGGCTGCGTATGACTGTGATTACTGAGTTTGAATGTATCGATATGGCTGGTTGTAACTGAATCTTCATTATAGTCTTGAAACCAGATGATCATTTCTTCTTTTATCTTTTGCCAAGACTCGTCGTTCTCGAATATGTGGGTAAGGTAAAATTTAAATGCCTCAGCTGAGATGTAGTCAGTGAAGTTGATGATCATCTCCCGTTCCGACCATGATGCAGCGGCAGCGTGGAGCTCGAATAAGTTGAACCAGTCCTGTACGGGTCCGTCGTCCACTGATCCGGTGTACTTGGGGATGTCAAGGTCGTCTGATGGTGCTGTCATGATGCTGGTCTTGGTGTAAAGTTGGGATGTACTTTTGTAATCCACGTTCGGTCACTGCGTCTTGCTGAGACGTTCGAAGATGGTGGCCGGTTGATGAAGTGGCCGCCAGGTCTTCATCCTGTCGACTCGTGTGACGCGTGTGGCTCATACGCAATAAACATGGCGTATGAGCCAGGCCACGTCACCCAGTCTTCATAGCGTCACACGTATATATATATGAGACCACAAAGACTCTCTGAAGCGTACGTCAGCAAAAACTTAGGAGCTCACTCAGACTCACTAAACAAATATATCTTGCACTAAGGACTCACTCGCACTCAAACTCAACTAACTACTACTTTCTCGGGCTCAGACTCAGACCCACGACTCGATCTGCGTCTGAGTGAGTTCGCTGACCTATGCTCCCAGTTAGTAGATACCGAGCCTACCTAATGGACTTGCCGCAGAGTAGGCCGCTAACGAGTAGCTCCATCGCGGCTGCACGGGACCGAATGTGGGATGTGGCGATGGTTTGCAAACATATTACGCCACCGTAATTACTTGCGCTGTCAGGAACATGCAATTGCTTCTTCAACGGAACACAAGGATGTAACACCCCATTATGTGGCGTTTGTGTCACAGCCATGCTCAGACTTAGCCATGTGCAATTCACTGCACTCGAATTTTTCAGGTTCCATCAGCGCAATAAAAACATGAATATCGAAAAGAATACACATGTATGCTTTCACAACGTCGGAATTGCGAAATTTTGTCGAACAACGATGCCGTTCGCAAGGTACCAGTGAAGTGCCGGAGAAGTTAGCGGAGACGCGTGGATTGTAGCAGTACCCGCGCTGTACGTTTCGTCGATCGCTTCGCTGGTCGAGCTCGAGCATGTTGGCGGCATACGAGCTCCATATTATCCACAGTAATGCAATGCACAATAAAAACATGCTTTTATTTAGGCCTTGCTGAATTATATGATACATTAAATACACTCAAAGTGACTTACGAGCGTGAAAAAAAATTAACGCACGAGGAGACGTGAAGTGCAACTCGCTCCTCGTGAGTTGGCAGCTGATTGTTCACCATCGCTACCGCTCTAGGTGTGTTGACAGCCTGTTACGTTCAGTGAAAAATTCTCGTCGTAAAGATGGAACATCACTTCTTAAAGCAATCGGGGGGATTCCTTCCGCCGAACGACTTCGACAACACAAACTTCGCATCTCTTACCACGTTTATCTGAGAGCGGAGAATATTTTGCCATCCCGTCGGCAAGTAAATCGCTTGCAGTGTGCTGTCGTCTGTCAACAAACGTACAAAAACAAGCGGCGCAGCGTTGGCCAACTTTTGGAACAGTGAATCGCGAACCCTCGTGACTTTCCGCGTATACCGTGCCTTGAAAATCATGAGCACTACAAAAGCACTGAAGAGTACTAAACGCACGTAAAACAAGGTCAGTTTCAACTGCAAAGGTCAGATGGTAACATTTAACTAAACTACATGGCTACAAAAAACCTCGCTAAGCTCATTTGTGTACTCTGCGGGTTATCATCCAAAGCACCAGTAGCAGCGTACTTTCACAAAAGCTTCGCGTCTCGCAAGAAGGAATCAGACTTATCGCGTCACGGATGGTTCGAATTTTTCACTGATTCACTATACATACGAAGTGGTTGGCGTTCGTTTCTTGCTAATACGTTAACATTGAGGTGACCGAGGCTAGCACAGCCGAACAAGAGAGCGTTTGCCTACTGACTCTTCTTGAGAGGACGCTCTTGAATAGGCAGCGCGAAAGTCTATAGGCACTGCGAATAGGGTAGTATTTAAAAATTATTTTCAGCTAGAATTACGTTTATGATAACATGAACAACAATTACATGTAGTTAGAATTCCTGTGCCGCAAATATTTGTCACCCAGGATCCCATTTTCTGTTTACCTTTTCGCACTTTCCGGCGATATCCGGAACTCGTCGTGACGCTGAGCTGTCGTAGTGAGGCTGCATGAGAAAATTGCCGGCTGACTTGTAGCGAGCTCATTGCAAGGAAACGGGTCAAAGTAATCGGTACAGAAAGGGCGATGCCGGAGCGCTTCCGCAAACATTGCCCGCCTGGTTGCGGTGGCGGGGGAGGCTGTTTTCATTGCGGAAGCATATAAACACACACTGCGTTATTCCGAACCACGCGACGGCGATGTAAACGGTTGAGCAAGAATGGTGTAAACAGAGACTGCGCGGCACGCCACTGTCGTCCTCCTTGCGCGTAGAGTATGCAGGTCGTACGTGGATGCTGCTACTGCTGCTACTTCGATGCTCCAGTGTACAGGAGCTCGGGGTGCCTAAACCTGAACTTTTAACGGCAGTGGTTGGCCGCGGTTCGTTTGTAAGAGAGGGTTACGATTTCCGCAGTAAAGAGGTATGCGATGCGTTCGAGTTCAGGAAGTGGTTGAAATACTTGGCAGCCACGTTGGAATTTAAACGCAGTTCGTCAGTTACAAGGACGTTGTTGGAAGGCAGAAGAAAGCGTGAAAAGTTTAGGAAACATGGAGAGAGAGATAGAGAAAAAGGTAGAAACAGCTTCTAAGTGGAGCTGAGTATGACTACGAGGTCGAAAACTTTGGCGGACCGTGAGTGCGCAGAGACTGTAATGACGAAACAAGGCTGGTACACGCCACATATCGGAGGGTCTCCGTAATGACCCTGGGAGGCCAACTGGTGACCCTGGGTCAGGCCCGCCGAGCCGCTATAGCCAGTGGAGCCTTAGAAGAAGAGCCCCACCCGCGATGAACACCTTTAAAAAATATTGTCTCTCCTTCAACACTAGCTCTTCTAAACTAGCACTTTTAGTCCTAACATGTATAAAGCAAACGCGCTCAAAGGTTGGTGAGAGGCTGTTTATTTATCTTTCAGCATCTACCCATGTCGCCTCGTCCGTCCTTTTCAACCTTCCTGACGCCAGTTGTGAACACGGTTGTGAACGGCAGAAGAGATGTAGTAACATACTACTGGGCATGTAGCGGCACAAACAAAATGAAAAAAAAAGACACACTGTCAGTGGTTAGGGCGTCGAATTATAATTACACTATCCTTCAGATGCACTGATTACGTTGAATTAATGAAAGAAAATTTTTCAGGGATTGTTTCTTTGTTAATAAAACGCAGAAGGGCTTTTCACGTACGGTCGAACACAACAAAACACATAATGAAAGTTGCATTCACCTATCGACGTTTCTTTCCCTCGAATTTCATAGTACATCATTCTGTTAGAAAAAGAAATGATGATGAAGGCCTAAACGCATGCCTCACACCCACTCTGGGGAATCAGCCAAGAAATGAGTAATTAGATAGAAGGGATGACATATTTTACTTGTGAATCTAATGAACTATAAAGTGGTTAGGAGAAAATAAATTTTACTAATTGAGAGGTTTGCAATCAAAACCGCCTCGATTATATTAAAAATCTTTCTACAACGCAGCAGATATCCTGGTGAGAATGACTTAATCAGAAAGCTCCCAAGGAGATAATACTATTTTACCCGTAGGCCACGAACAGGTTATCGTTTTGAGTGACAGAGCACATATCGAAAGTGGCCGTGTGGCCGTAAGATAAAAGCAAACCCTGATCCATTAACGTTTTGCAGTCTGTCCGGCATTCCCGTACGACAGTTGCGTACGTAAACCGGATAGCATGTGCTGCCGCTACATCGGATGGCGCGCATGTTTTGTTCTTCTTTCTTTTCTTTTCTGTTTCGCTTAAATAAAGGAACCAGTTGTCAGCCATTGCTCGTGTTGCTCAGTCTTCCGCCATAATTCGTCTCGGCGCTGTTCCAATATGAACCCAAGCGAACAATAGCCAAACTCTCTTTTCGCTGCACGGAGAAAAAAGAACAACGAACAAACGCGTAATATATGTCCTCAGAGATTTCGGGAGCACCCATCGCCACTCGCTAAGCCCGCAGCATCGATCATCTGAGCATGGCTATGAGCTTAATCGACACGAAACTTCGCTGTAGAAGCTCGAAGACACGAATCCAAAGCAAGTAAAATGTCATTTCGGAACTAACAAGCCAAAAGAGCACGGCGGCCACTTTTTAGATCCGAGAAGGACGGCAGTTGCTTTCGGCCATACTTTCGGTGGAGCCGCCATGTTTTTCGGGCAGTGCATGCACAGTTGACACCCGGTGTAATGGTGTACGCAAAGGATTCAGCGTACAGCAGAGTGCTTTAGGAACAGAAAAGCGAATCACCCGACACACACACTAAGACAAACGTCTTTCGTCACACGTTCCGGCACTGACATTGCATTCACCGGGTTGTCGAGGCGACGCCTTTGTGCTCACGGCGTAATTAACGCATGAAGTGGCAACTACATTGTTTCTTTCGGGCGCGCGTGCCATTTCCCCGAGGAAATCAGGGGCTGGCCCGACGCGGCGTACATTCACTATGTGTTTGCTGCCTTGAACCGACGCCTCAGTCGAACAAACAATACGGGAAACGAACTGACTGTCGCAGGTACGTCACATTCTGGCGCAAGGGGGGTGGGCAGCTCTGACTTCTTCATCCATTGGGCGTCAGAGTGTCGGGACCAAAGTTGCCCAGTCATGAAAGAAAGTTCACAATCGGAGGCACTGATTGTGGTCCTAAAATGTCCGGGGTTTCGCTGGCTGCCTTTGTCTGCCAGAAAGCGTCCACGACAAATCACCGCTCCGGGGATATTGTGACACATTGTCAAATGTCGTAACAAGAAAGCAGATATATCAAAGGTGACAATAAATGCAGGAAGGTGTAATCAGCAAAAAAAAAGACTTAATGCAAGTTTTTCATTCTCCAGACTTTTTTTCTATTTATTTCAATCATATTTGTCACTTGGGGGGAATATCAGAGGAAAAATACTTTAGGGTATAGCAAAGGCAGGGACATTAACTTGTTCAGCACAACTGGTTTGCTACCTTACACTTGGGTACGGGATGGCGAAGATTGAAAGACTGGAAACGAAAGAATGAGAAAGACAGCACAATAACACAGAACACACTCGCATCCAGTCACAGTCCGTCAGACAGCCTTGATAAGTGACATCTCTGTCTCATTCGCTTGTCCAAGACCTGATGGAGTCCGTAGTGTTTGTTCGAGTGCAGCGTTGTTTCACTGCTGAAAACGCATACCGGATGTAGGCCACGTCGTTGTGAAGACATACTTGTAAGCTAAGCGAGTGAAGCAAACTTTCTTTTTACCTAAAACAGCATGGTGCAGTGTCAGTTATGCCGTGATTATGCAGATGCCCCATAGATGGCATCGAAGGTATCTCCCTTTTAAGGCGACGGACTTAGATGCCTCAATAAAACGAAAGGTCGGCCATCCCAAGCAAAGAGTAGCAAACCGGAGTCTCCTGGTTAACCTCCCTTTCTTTCCTTTATCTCACTTTCGACCGTCGGCGGCAAGCGCCCTGCGGCGTTCGGCAAAAGTGATGCGAAAAATCGTCATCACGGGATGACATAACCATATGACGTAACCATGACCTCACAATAACATAAATGTGCCATGACGTCACAAATTGTGGAGTGATGTCATGTGATGTAAAGCCATATGATGCTACTGTAGCGCCCTCCTTTGAGCGGTGAACAGAACCAAAGAACGCGTGACCTCATGTGAGGAAAATGAAGACGGTGCTTGGCAGTGGGACATGAAGCCACTGGTCGTGTTCCAGTGAGAACAACAGAAAGATGGCTTCGACTTATCTTAGGTGGATGCAACAAGGTACATAGCGAGTTTCTGAAACGTACGCCCTGATTAGCCTAAATAAAAGAAATAAAGGGGACCCTGATCTTTGGCATAGCTTTCTGTTAGCGGCACCGGTTCTTCGACCATAGTGTGAACTGGTGCATTCCTTGAGTTAATGTTGTTGTTCGTCGTGCTACGGCAAAGTGGTTGAGATCAGCGTAAGGTTTAGTGCATGGTTGGGATCCGCTTCGCGAGGTGCGGCAATATTACAACTGCTCAAAAGAAAACGGCCAGCTCTTTCAATGTACTAACAGAACTATTTTTAGTGATTATGCCGCCAGTTATGTGGTTCTTATCTTAAGTAAACTTACTCTCCAATATATAGTGTATCAAGTATAACTAATGATTTAAACAAGGACCATTGATTTTATGATGGCTTTACTTTTGCGAGGCTTTTTCTGAATATTGAGATAACTGGATTCATTTGGAAGGAATACAGTACTCACTCTGTGATTGTGTCACTAAATAATTCGACGAAATTCTCTCTGATTGCATATGCGATCGAAGAAGTGCGGGACATACACAATCTTGTGCGAAGACTTGAGTGCTCAGACCCGTTGCCTACAGATGTACTGGCGAAGCTCAGACGGGTAGCAATCCAACCGGACAGATTGACCGTCCTGGGCATCGGTCATGAAACTGTGACTATGCTGGCGGCACCTTTAGTGGTCTCTCTGTAGACCATATTTATAATCGTAATGCTAGCTTCCTTGCTGTGAAGTTTGTCCAACTAATGGGAGCTATTGACCGACAGCAAACAGTGTGTTCAAACTCTGTTTGCTCGTGCTATGACGTTAAATGTGTAGTCTAGGATCTATGAAAATGTATGCGCATAATTCACAAGCCCCTGCACGTGCAACTGGGACTTCATCTCCACTTAAAGCACGACAGGTGCCACTGATAGTCGAGAGAATATGCAGCAAAGGGAATAACTTTTGCAAATTATGAAAAGGGTTCTCATAATCCGCAAGTGTGGTTGCGGATTATGAAAACCAGTTCTGTTTTCCTCGGTTTTCCAGTACAAGGTATAGTAGACTAGGCTCCGTACTGGTTAACTTTTTTGGAATCCAGTGAGTCACAAAACGAATTACAAGGGAAGGCAAGCAGAGACAGAGAGAGAGTGACAGAAAGTGAGGTGGCCAAGTCAAATTAGGACGCGTATGAGAATAACGTGCATGACAGCCGTGAACCCAGGACCTATCAAATTGGCAAACATGAAAAATGCCTCTGCACTGCAGTGGGCCTAGTCAGGCTGATGGTGTTGTTGATGATGATGATGATGATGATGATGATGATAATGATTGATAACTCTGAACCACCATTTTCCTGCGGATAATATTTTTATTGTGGCTGTTTTAAACGAATGAGTCGTGCGCAAGACACTGCAAGGTAGAGAGATCGGCTGTTCTAACAATCGTAAACTGTATAATCATGCTTGCAAAGTAACAAGAAAGAAAAAAAAGCAAGCGTGAAAGAGTGAACAATGATTAAAAGGGCAGTTTCTCGAGTGAGCAGTTTAAAGCAAGTGGAATTGTTTCTAGCGTATGGTAACAAATTGATGTGAGCGCCAGCCGGAAAAAAAAAAAAAAAAACCTTCGGAGGTGTTCCCGACAACGCGAGACGCTCGTCTAGAAAGGAACGAAGAACAACATTAAGAGACCGAGCGCACGAAGCCTGCAAGGCGCAGTTTGTAACAAAAGAGATGTAAGAAATCGTTAGAGGAAGAACGGAAATACGTGAGGGGACACAGACGTTCTGAAAGGCCAACAGCAAACATCACTTATTCTTGTGGGTGAACACTTAACAAAAGAAGGAGACCTTATATTAACGAGATTTTACTAGAAAGGGAAGTGACCTCTTGTTACAACAACGAACTATAAAGAAAGCTTCTTAGTTGATTCTAGCTTTCTTTGAACACCAGTTTTAATATGTCTCGCACAGTTCTGTTGCGTCTATTAATAGCTCTGTCTGCATGCGTTTTCTATGCACTTCAAACGTAATTTCATTTGTATCGCTGTTTTGCTTGGAGGCCGTTCTAAACAGCACTCTTTTTCTTTATCATCTTTCGGAGAAGATTCACGGCCCGAACAAGCACTGATACGTGCAGCGAAGAACCTAAATCTGTAATTGCCGCCGCTATACGGGCACTGCCATAAGCGAGCTAGTGGGCATCTGTCACGTGATAATTGCGATCGCTTTGGGGGGAGGTGAGGTGTGGAGCCGCTCAAACCCGTGCTCTATGACATCCCTCATTGTTTATGTTTCTTTCTTTCCTTCGCAAGTCTGCCGACGCAAACGGAACCGACACGCTGCGGCACTGACACGGAGCATCAACTTGATATTATACGACGCGTCGAAAGATTGAAAAGCGAGGCAACGTAACCAGTGGGCTCGCAATTCCACGTGTGTCTTCCGGCATCCCTCCTTCTTTCCGGCTGGAAGCACAGTCTTCGAAAAATACAAATAGAACGCTGGAGGTTGAGGGGTGGCAGGAGGCAAGAGGATGTGGGGGCATACGCACCCCAAGGGTGGAGTGAGTGGCAGAGCGTTCATTCGTGCAAGGAAAAACGAGCGGCAGATGAAAATCGCTCTTCCTCTGCTCCGGTTTAGCACCGGGTCGAAGATGAAAGAGAAATAATGAGAGAGGAAGAGGGAAGGTAGGCGGACTGGTTAAATGGGCGCGAGGCATCGAAAATGCATTTGCATTTTGCCCGGCAGCCATTAAGCGCTGCTGCAAAAAGCTCTTTTCGCTTTTCTGCCGGGCTTGTAGTCGACTTGTCTGAGTTCTCTCTAATGTCTTTCCTCATCCCATCGTTTTATTTCCAGAAGCATGGATATGCTTTCCCACGACGCCATTGATTAAAAACTTTGTTGTTCTTTCCTTTCGTGTTCAAATCGCGGCATAGGTGGATAAAAATGCCCTGCTTTATTCTTGGTTTGAAGCCGCGAAACGCTATCAATAAACGCGAGAGTTAAAAAAAGAAAAGAAAGACGTCGGCTACTTTCTTTCCCTGTCTGTTTTGTGAAACTGGAGCGCATTTAGAAAGGTCAAGCTTGTTTCCACGTTTTTCTTCCGTTTCAACGGAGACAGGCCGATTGATTTGATTCCTCCGGTTACAACTTGAACAAGACAAAAAACAAAGCAAAAATAAAGGTGGGTCGTGATCACATGGGCGGTTAACAGAGATTCAGTTTGCCTAGCAACGAAGTTGAAGGTTGGGAATTTCGCCGTGTGTTTTTAAGAGACAGTAGAGTTTAATTTCATTTTGCGCGTCATGTGGGCTCCCACTCAGAAACTCGTGCGTGACCTTTGGGGCTCTTCAAATCTATAACGATGCCTGAGCAACGACGGTTTCACGCAAATATAAAAAAATATGAAAGGAAAAGGTAGTAAAATGGATTACTTTCGGTTGTGGGCGTACAATTGTAGTCTTGAAAGGCAACAGCCGTTCGTACGCTTTTACTGAAGAAAATACACAGTTGGTCGATGAAAGAAAACGTAGATGATACGACGCGAACTACAAACGATAAATAACACAAACTACTACTTCGCGCCGCACTATACGGTAGTTTTGACAGTCAAGGTTCATAGCTGTGGCTAAAACTCACAAACAGTAATTTTAAGGTTGCGAGCAAATTCCGTTTTATGTGCCGCATTTACCATGGTACATCACGTCATTAAAAAAAAAAAGACACGATCTCGCCCTGTCTTTGTCAGCTTTCGTTGAAACGAAGAAAACGAATCTGGAAGGAAAGCTGTAGAAGTGATTTTATTTAAATGATTTACGACTTGATTGAAGATTTAATATCTGCCCCGCCGCGGTGGTCTTGTGGCTAAGGTACTCGGCTGCTGACCCGCAGGTCGAGGGATGGAATCCAGGCTGCGGCGGCTGCATTTCCGATAGAGGCGGAAATGTAGGCTCGTGTGCTCAGATTTGGGCGCAAGTTAAAGAACACCAGGGGGCCGAAATTAACGGAGCCCTCCTCTACGGCGTCTCTCATAATCATATGGTGGTTTTGGAACGTTGAGCCTCACATGTCAATCAATTATTCAAAATTTAATATATCTCAATCAATCAATAAGGGAGGGAAAGAAAGAAGAAAAAGACAGGGAGTTTAACCAATGAAAGACTCTCCGGTTATTTCCCTGGCGCAGTGAACTGACTAATTCAAGGATGATGGAAGTTGTCATCACAAAGTTTCGTTGCCGCGTTACCTCCCTCAATTTTTACTTTCATAGATCAGGCAAATTGAATTCCCCTATGTGCATTTACTGTAATCAAGAGAAAATGATCAGTCATTTTTTATTACATTGTCGCCGTTTCGATTTATTCAGGCAAAGCATACTAGCACCACCTCTTCAAAGACTAGGCTTGCAACTATCACAACCTGATCTTTCATTTGGAGCCTCTACACTGGGTTTCAGCCACAGGGATGTTTTATTCGCCGTTGAAGAATACATCACTGCGACTAAACGATTTTCTTGCTAAATTACTGTCTCACTATTTTTCTTCATTTTTTTTCTGCAAAATAATATCGGTATTTCATATCAAAATTAGGTTACAAAAAATTTGTAGGAATGACGCATTGCTGAAAGTTTAGGGCAAATTCACCTTATAATTGGCCAATCCCCTTTTTTGGGTACGAGCCATTTGCACAGAGAAACAACAACAACAACAACAACAACAACGACTCTCCGGTTTGCAACCCCTAAAGAATAATGAAAGAAAAGAACAAAAAGAAGCGTTTTTGATTACGCAGAAAAAAAGTGGCTGTATAACCATTCTATAGTACACAGCAGCATAGTGCGCAAACAATCACAGTTTATCACTCAGTCCGGTTGCTTGAGGAAATCGTAGCAACGCCCTCAGAGCGGCTCGTGTTCAACACCGGGTATACGCCAGAGCCCCAGGAGTTTTTTTTCTTTGTGAGGGAATTGCTGTGCAGCTGTCCGAGCTTGGCTGAGGGGCTAGTTCTTTCGGATTTGGTGCGGATGCACTCACAGAGAAACGTGATTTCCTACGGAGACGTGTATGGAGCCATGCTTAATAATACCGCTGTAGCCGGTACCGACAAGCGTTATTACACTTTTCTGCAAGATATGTGCAGACGCACGAACACCCAGAGGAAAAAAAAAAAGACTTGAAGGACGCATTCGAATTGCCTCCTCAATCGCTATCCTAGCTTCTGTTCCACCGTGCCAAAGGAAAGGAACGCTTGTGGGCGCAATACCTGCAGTTTTTAGACTGTTGTAAAACAGCCATATTGCAAGTACGGTTGCAAACTGCCGACTACGCAATAATGCTTACTTTTGCGAAAGGGCAACTACACAACGCAACACGCCTAATTGCGCAGCTACACAGTGTTGCTGACAATGATGATTAATTACTACTGTACGCTTTGTGATTGGTGGACTTTTGAGCCAACCACTGTTCACCCAATTCACGATGCTTGGTGCTATTCTGCCTTTTTGCCACACAATATTACATGCCTTTAGGAGACCCCCTGCTCTAAATATATTTCGTGTTGGTTATTACTTTTTTTTCACAGCACTCTTCCTTGCAACACCAGTCCCACTAGGACTCTTGGCATGTTTTGTTAATTTTTTTGTGATTGTGTTTGTTTTGTGTGCGTGATATGAATCTTCTGTACATTGCTTAAGTCAGGCGATATTTAAAAAAAAAAGGAGGCATCGCGTTGGCTGTGTGGTATAGAACACCTGCTCATTAGACAGTAGTATTGAGTTCGGTTCTCACACAAAAACATTTATTTATTTGTTTATTTATTTATTTTGATCAATCTCGAATTTTCACTCACGGCGAACGCTGATTTGTCGCTCACAACCAACGACGCTGTCCCCAGTGTTTCTGCGAACTGAGCTATTGACCTCTAACGCGTTCAATTGAATAGAATCATTTTAATATAGGCCAACATGCTTAAAAACGTATTTTATGGTAATTGACATGCAAGATTGCATGTTCAAGCGTATATATACGACCAGGTGTGCATATAGAGAGCGAATGTTCTACCTGTGCATAGCTTTGACGCGCGTGCCGTCACGGAATACTATATGCACCTACCTGTATCACAACGTATCCGGTCACGCCAAAGAACGATTTCCGAGGAACGCCGATATCCGTCGGTGCCACGACACTAGACCGGCAACAACGGCGCAGCGAATCCGATCACTGAAATGCATGCAGGCCTGTCGCACAATGAGCCGTCGTTTCCTGGAGATAGTTTGGCACTAAAATCGGGAGCCGGTAGCGCCTGTACAGCTACGACAAGGTTTATAGCACGAGTAATTGACTTTCCATGCATTCCTGCTTCAGTTTAAAGCTTCATAATTTACTAACAGCACCTCACTCAATCTGCAGTTGTTGAAATACGATACTGCATATATATCAAGCGCATTACTATCGGAAGCTTTCACGGAAACATGGGCACGTCTAGCTAATGCGGTGTACGATGTGCACTGAAACCGGGAATCTTCGCCACACATTAGCGTAGAAATTAGTCCTCCGCTCAAAACAAAACAAAAATAGAGGAACTATAGCACAGCACGCGCAGTACGGAAGGAAGGAAGGAAAATAGGAGGAAAAGAACGGCAGAGACGTTAACCAGCCTATAGGCAGCCGGTTTGTTACACTGCGCATGGGAGGGGGATGGGGGAGATGAACGATAGATCGCTTCTCGGCCTTTTGGCTAAGATCAAAGTGTAGTGCGGAAAATGCAGCGGGGCTGATGGACGCCTGTGTAGTCCTGGCTTTTGCTGTCGGGGAAGCCTCCCGCATGCGAAAGGCTCCTTGTGGTCGAAGGCAGCTCTGCAGCTGCTGTGGCAGTCGTCACGTGATCGTAGTGCGACAGGCTTTGGGCTGGGCGGTGCCTACGCGCCATGACGTCGCTACATGCACCCCAGTATGTCGAACGGCACTTACCACTGTTTACGAACGCGGAATAAGTCTGTAAGTTTCGCACTCTTCATCAATGACGTTCTCCGTACGCTGGCGTTTGTCTGCGTAGATATTACCTTCGATTACTTCTTTCGATCATTGCGGCAGCGATGACACGATAGAGCACGTTCTCTGTCACTGTCCTTGTTACAGCGTGCAAAGACGGCAGTTAGCTGCTACGTTAGCTCGCCTTGACGACAGACCTTTGTCAGAACGACCAGTGCTTGAAAGGCGACATGATCTGTCTTCGCACAGAAAATCATTCAAGGCTTTATTGAACTTTTTGCGTGGTAGAGGCCCATTGAATAAGCTATAGCACCCCAGCTCACATTTTTTTTTCTTTTCACGTCTCTACTTCGCTCTTCTTCTAACAGCGAAGTCGTTTAAGCTAGACGTAATTGGTGCGACCTGCGCGAACGTGACATGTGGCCTGCGCGAGAACTATCGTAAAACAGTATGTACCACAGAAATTGTGGAAACCTCCTACATCCCCACTGGTCCACGAAATACGAAGAAGCCATTAATTATTTAAACACTGGGAAAGTGCAACGGCGGCTGCTTGAAGAAGCCGAAGCAATCGAAAGCCTAAAACATCGATGACGTGTTCACAAATCTATGAGAGGTGAGAACGCTTGGTTTTAGCGGGAGGTTCGGTCTATGCAGTTTGGACATCCAAGTCGTGTCTCTGGCTCTAGTTTAACTCCAACCTCTCTCTGCACTGAGATTCAACGTATAAACCACCTATTATCATCTAGCTAAAGCCTTTCAGCGACCTATAAGCTGCCTAGAAACAACCTGCGTCACCTATTTATAAGGGACATACAAGCAACATAGAAGCAACGAGATAATTCTTCAGAATCATCCTATTTCACCGTTGCAAGCCTAGCGTGCCTTTATGCAAGCTTCGCCAATCTCTTTTTTTTCTTTCATTTGTTATTCGTTCGTTATTTCGATATTATATTCTCAATGTTGGGAGCGGGGACGAGAACCGGCTGTGACGCTATTTACCGTTCCACGTTTTCGCGTCTAAATGAAGTGAAATTCAGAAAAAAAGAAGCGAGATAAGAGAAACAGAAAAAATACGGCCGGCTATCTCCAAATCAACAGCCGTCGTTGTAAGTACGCACGCAGTGACATTACGCCACCGTAATGCTTCTTTATATAATGTGAAGGAAATGAGATAATAATGCTCGGCATGGTTGGCTTTTTATTGATTTCTGGTGCTGCTTGTTGGTAGGCCGCAGAGGAAGAAGAGCCACGAAATAAATCCCCGCGTAGCCCGAGTAGATTACAATGACGTGCGACGGAATGGGCCTTCCAGTTTTCCATGCCTGAATTTCTTGCGAGGGAAACACGTATTATCCTGGATTTTGTTGCGTCTGGGTTTTCCAGGTTGAGCAGCGTTATGTATAACAGCTTTTGCCTTTACTTTGTGTTATATTGAAGCGCATAATTGGGGACATTTTGAACACACCACCAGAGTTCGGTTGGAAGTGACTTAAGCGATATAAATGAAGTCATTATTCGTAAAAAAAATGACCCCCACCAAAGCACACCATTTGCATGCGCAGTTTATTTTTTTACCATGGTATGCCTGTTTCGCGAGCAAGCCGACAATTAGTCTAGCTTTTCGGGAAGTTTAAAGTAAGCACTGTGAAGTGAGGGGCGCTGTGCGAATAAGATGACGCAAAAAATAATTTTGCGTCCATCGTTGCTTTAACTGAAACTCGCATCTGAACCAGATGTGATTTAAAAATAGCGAAACAATACCAAAGTGCTTCATTTCTTTAGAATACTGCAATTAAGGCTGGTTGCGTTATAAAGGTATCACGACTCTTGTAGGCGGGAGTTCACAGAAAATTGAGATAAGAAAAAAAATGCGATTGAGATCTTTCGCTCACTTCTTTGCGTGATCTTACTACTAACGCAAGACAAATGAGCCAGCGAGGCAGAAGCATTATAAAAATTATCTTTTTTTGTTTAGCCCCGTTTAGTTTCTGAAAATTATGCCTGTTCGGCCAGTCTATATAGCAACAAGCTGCGTTTGCGAAAAATCTTAAGCGCGTTGTGGAGAATACCACTTGACAAATTTACTACATAAGTGACGTGTTTTGCTCGTTTATGAGATACAAAAATCTCCTTAACCAGCGCGCCGTCTACCAAATACCTTTAAATTACCATGCTCTCTAATAATACAGATGCTGAGATTATCGTTCATGCATCTGAAAGGCTCCCCTTTGAATAATATTTGAAAAGACGAGAACCCCCTGCGGCAACTTTCAATAACGCCCAGAAACAAACCGGCATCGCTTTCAACTTAATTTAGTGATGTTGCTTGTTTCGTAATGCTCTCACTATACCTATATTACTGAGGTCAGTATATCTTCCATCACACGAAGTTAATTGTTAATTATGGGAGAAACCGGGAGGCAACGAATTTTAATAAAAAAGTACAACTTACAAACATTCTTAGAAATAAAGTGAAGTTTCAAGAATACGCGCAAGCCATATTGCCAACGTGCTGCAGTACCTCTTTTTTATACAGTCTGTGTCTGTCGCTATGGGGGGCCTTTGTGTCAGTAGGCATTGATACGCACGTACAAACGATTATCACCATATATATATATATATATATATATATATATATATCTATATATATATATATATATATATATATATATATATATATATATATATATATATATATATATGTTCGATTCCTGCTTACGGTAAGTTATTTTTCACCCACTTTTCTTCTTATTTACATTACATTGGTTCGAATAACTTCTCCTATACATTCCTTGACATCAATGTCCGTTAGATCGCAAGATATATGTATATATATATATATATATATATATATATATATATATATATATATATATATATATATATATATATATATATATATATATATATTGAAACAGCCATGTTGCAACTTGTCCGGAGCGAAGAAAGAACAATAAATTGAAACCCTTTATTTACGATTCTACTTATTTGAATGTGAACTGATGTTTTGAAATATCTGTAACTTTTTCCCTGCACTTGTGCGCTTAGGACTGCATTGATCATGAATCGAGTAACCGCGTCAAAGCTCTCATGAAGCTCCTTCGGAAGAAATAGTCTGCTGTGCCGTAGAATATCCTTACAGCACAGTCTCTTGTGCACCCGTCCAAGTCGGCGGCCTCAATTGCTTCACGCTGATTCTTCATTGTTGGCAACAATTCCCGTTTCGAGGTATGAAACGCCATTAATAGTGTAAGATAATGGTCTCCTTGGTGGACGTCACTGGCGCAACTTATCACGAAGGCCGCGATAAAGTTATGCTACAGAAGGTGTGCTTGTACTTGCGATAAATACAACGTAGGAGGGGTCGGTGTCACGAAATATGTTCGCAGAAATGAAATGTACTTCGCACTTTATTTTCTTAAACCGAAACTTGACGTCTTTCACTGATGATCTCAGCGAGAGAGATTTAAGTGTCCTTCTTGAGTTTATATGAGTGGTAAGCAAAACATGGGCCCTACTGAACGTAAAGAGACTTCTGGATATTTTCACTGCCATCATAGATTGCAGTGTACCTCGTTTGAGACAATCGTAGACAAAAGGGACTTTAAAAGAATTCCTTTTTGGTGACCTCCTGGGTACATGCGGGGAACGCTGCTGTGTGTGCGTGCCTATCAATCGTTTTCTCTTTCCTTCTGCCTTTCTCTAATCTTTTCCTCCCCTTTACCCCCTTTTCATGTAGAGTAGCAAACCGGGTACAACTTGGTTCATCTCCCTGTATTTCTTTTCCTTTTTTCTTTCTCCCTCTTTTTTCTCTCGTCTCATGATTTGTTCTTCTAGGCGCACGCTAATAGGTGCGCACCCCCACGCAAGCCTGCACGCGAATCGCGTATGAATCCTCCAGGCATGCCAAGTTCTGCCGTCGTACGTTGCTCCGTCTTACCGGATCGCGAAAACACGGCAATAAACCCGACACCTTTAAGGTTAGACTGCGCTTCACAGCAGAGCGTCTGCATATCTTTCGTGCCGGGCATGCCGAATAAAAAGAGCACGCCCAACGCAGTTACTGAACTTCTCGATTAGGCTGCTTGAAATATATAGGGATTGGGAAATACGGCGCCGGATGCTGGGCCATTGTCCCGGCCATTTTCACGTCGGCACAAACGGGTCGGGTGAATAAAGAAAAGGTAAAATGAAAATCGTAAAAACATAACGAACGTAATTTGAAAGAAAGTTCGATGCCTTGTCTGAGCTCGTGCAAGGATGCCGTATGTCCCCCATTCCATAGATACGTTATTTGCACGCTCGCTTAAATAGTTGAGCAATGCTTTGCATACTAGTTCGGTACGGCGTGGATTGCTCAGATACCGAGAGAGAAAGCGAGTCGACAACGAGGTGGTATGGAATGAACGAAAACAAAGAGAATAAAGTTAGAGCGGTATTTGGCAACGTTTGTATGTAAACTACCTGCAGAACATGCGCATATACAGTCTCCAAGTTCTAGGCTTAAGGAGAGTTCAGTGAGATGATTGGCCAACTTCTATATTTAGAGATTCCAGATGAACGTCTCACGAGGGTATACTCCATCGACCTGTCAGAAGACAGCGGCAAGGGAACGTATAACTTAAGGAGCGTCAACCTTGCCCATGGTCACAGCGAGATAATTTTCCCACACGGCTTCGCAAAGATCGTCGCGGCGTCGATTAAGAGACCAATCATCCACACTGACGCGCCTGCCATGTCTCTTGCTGTCCGCGCACGCCTGTGCAGCGAATAGTGCGTGAATTCTCCGGACTTCGCACGCAAAGTACACGCGACGAGAGAAACTACACACCTATATTGGTTGTTACTTTAGCTACGTATAACATAAACAGGACCTCATGGTGAGTCATTACTGTTGCCCGAATCCCCTACCGTTAGCGCAATTTCTATACTCAACCACACCTGTCGTGAGTATCTCTTAAAAGAACTGTCGTTCCGTTGGTATTGGGAAATCCTCGCGTGGTTTCAGGGAAGGCGATGACTTTTAACTTTTGCTGGCTTCTGCGAACTGACCCTGTGATTTTCGTTTGTACCTCGGTCCGTTCAGTTCAGAGCATAAATGGTCGTGACCAACAAACTGATCGATCGATAAATTGTTCGATCGATTGATTTATTGATTGGGGATCTTTAAAAAAGGACATAGTTGCGAATAGTAGATGCGAGCTTGCGTGCCAAAAGAAAAAAAAAGTCTTCCGAATTCATAGTTGCGAGGTTGGTCTTTACGAGAAACTACTCTGAAGTTCTTGCCCCCTGCTCGCGAGGTTTGAGGCCTTTGAAAGCTTGCTGCATATAGGCACTCTATCGAGCGCTTTGATAATGAGACTAAACCCTCACACAATGTTTCATTTAAATGTCTCACTGTGTGGTCGTTACCACTATTATGTCGGATCTTGCTTCTGATGACTGACTGATGATGGTTCCTCAATTGCGCTCTATTATTTCAAAAAAAGATATTGACTTTTTCCGTAGTTCGAAAACTATTCGGGGAAAGAAAGGTATTGCACACGGTAACCATGGACAACTGACTGAGAGGGAGAGAGTGAAAATATCCACAGTTTTGTTACAAGGTACCTGTCGATAAATGCAATAGCTTTACAAGGCGAAGCTATATCAGATAACTCCTTTAGGATCTGATCTCCCTCTACGGCGTCTCCCACAACCATATCGTGGTTTTGGGATGTTAAATCTCATCAATTATTATTATCAGTATCGGATCTAGCGCAACTCAACAAAACACCAGCTTAACTGAACACAGCCGCTCCAAGCAGTGAGGTTGTTTTCGTGTTCTCTATCACGTCAAGCCAAAGTAAGCGGTGAGACCACAGTGTGTCCAAGGGTAGGAGCAGTCTTCTAATGCCCGTCAAGCATTACTGGCTCAAGCACGTCATTTTTCAAATTCCCAGTTGTAGCACAAACAACGCAATCCTATACACCCTACACCAGCAGCCCTTCATGTTTCTTCGTCCAACCGAGCCGGCCGGCCGGTTCCATTTCTGATTTTTCCGTACCGGTCTGTAGCCTCTGCAAGCGTACGTTTACACACAAAACATACGACGGGTGGGGTGGTGTTAACGATTTAGACTTTATAAGGAACATGACGGCGACGGCAAATATGCACATTTAGTATTCGTGTAACTTCTGTCGCAGTAATACGCACCGCAATGTTTTTCCCCATTCCCTACTTTTATCGCTCAGTGCGTTATTGGAGTGAAGACGCACACCAACTCGGCCACATCGTTACACTGCTGTTTTCGCGGCATGGTGCCTGCCCGCGAGAGGGCTTGAACGAACGAAATACAACTGACATGCTCCCGATACATTTCCGCCTTATTTGAATTTTTCTCGTGGAGGCACACGCAGTTAGTGCATTCGATTTGCGGATCGCGCCTCGCCGGTGTTCGTGAAAGTATCAAAATGCTCCATTGGGAATTGGTTCCTGATCCTACGCAGCATAGGCGCGCTATAGGACAAAGAGCAATCGTGAAGCAAATGGGACAAAGTCAACACCTTGTTGGTGCGTCTCCGTGCTTTTTCTTTCTGGAGGACATTCACTTGCACTGTTATGATATACACATGTTTAAGGTAATGATCGACTTCATATATGCTAAAGCAATCAAGCTCATGGTGTCAGCTGTATAGCTTATTTAATTTAGGAAAGACCCATTAAGGTGTCACCAAATAGCTTCATACCCAAGGTAACTTTGCTTATGCGAAAACTTTTTGTGGTGTTTGTCATGGACACCTTAAAAAAAGAGTACTATGCGTGACTCCTTTCGGAGAGTCCTGATTGGCGTCCGTAATACGACTCTTTTTAAAGAGCCATATTAACTCCCTTGAAGGTCACAACTATTTGAACAAAGTAGAATGAATGATCTCCAAGAAGAGTTGACGGGTCTCTTTAAAGAGAGTCCCATACGTGGCAAGTCAGGACCCTTAATGAAGAGTCAAATGACATTTTTACAACCCCCCCCCCCCCCCAATCTCGTAGGGAGTACATAATGGCCGGAATTACT
Source organism: Rhipicephalus microplus (assembly GCF_013339725.1). Lineage (NCBI taxonomy): Eukaryota > Metazoa > Arthropoda > Arachnida > Ixodida > Ixodidae > Rhipicephalus > Rhipicephalus microplus. The sequence goes on along the minus strand of NC_051170.1, from coordinate 92,234,648 downwards.
CAGTGCATAAAAAGATTAGTGATGTGCATCGTTTTGTATCGTTAAGGAACGCTCTTATAAGTGAGAGAGACTGGCAAAGAGTGGGGTGTGAGTAGAGTGAGCAGATTAAATGACAATAAGCGCGAAACAGAGAGGAAGAGAGAAAAGTTCCTGCCCCGTGGACATTTAGAGCTAGAGATAGTGCCTCAAACTGGTCGACTTCAGTGATTGTGACAATGGTCGGACATTACGAGATGTAGTGACTTATGCACACACCATCAAAAAGAGATTTCCTCTCGCGGAAGATATGACCCGGTGATGTTATGTTGTCTGTAGGCTAACGTAAACTGACATATTAATAATGATATCATCCGAACCTTGAATATAGAAACATGCGCGGGAAATTATGTGCCGAGAGGCAAACTTTGGTGACATTCATGGTGCTTTCATCTTACAACACAGCACCGGGAATCACCTTTCCCAACGCAGTGAATGCAACTACGTGGTTCCTTTAGATGTTTTAAGTAACAGAGAAAGGTTTTTTTCAGCAAAGCAGGAGCGAAACGTGCAGGTAAACTATGCAAACATAGGACACTGCACCCAAAACAGCAGCCAACGGCAGAGGAAAATACATTCTCCTTGATAGTACATGCTATAGTTTCTTGGGCGCTACCGATAAGGAGTCAGTGTAGCAAGCTGTTGAATAACTGAGCAGCGTGCAAGCAAAGAAGAGAACAGATAGAAAGAATAAAGAAAAAAAGCAAGAAAGAACGTATTAAAAAAGGGCAGAAAAGCATTCGAGTACATTCCCGCAGTATCAGCGGACTCCCGCTGCATCCCTCTCGTTCTCCTCACTGACTTACACAGCTACGCCAGAGCACAACTAACCATTAGGCGACGGAAATGCATCGCAGAGGGTGACAGAAAAGGGCAGCCAGGCCTGCCTGGCTTCTAGCTGCCGGTTCAATCTCCCTGACCGCCTGCCGCGTTGACCCCTCTCTTTCTCTCGAGGCTCCCGTCAGCCCCGGCTCGCCATCGCATTCGTTCGTTCCCCTTGTTATTTCGGCTTCTCCGCACGAGCGCCAAGATCTGCAGGCAAGCGTGCGGAACGGTCAGCGCTGCGCGAGCATCTGGTCCCAGATACGAGGTCACTGGTATAGTGCGCCGAATGGAAGGGTGTTGCGACGAGGGTGCCAGCAGTCGGGTGAGGAAACCCCTTTTTTTTTCCCCACCGCCCACGGAGAAACAGTGACGCCGAAGCATGTTATCGACCGTGACTGCCGCTTCGGCCCGCTTCATTGCGTAACAGGTCAGAGCGAAACGCCGTGGAGGCGGGGTGTGGGTGGATGCGAGGAACGCGGAGTACAACGAGAGAAAGCGAGTGGTGTTTACGAAACCCTCCCCTCTTCCGTTCTTCGACGTCTCCATCCTGGAGTCGGACTGGTGGCTTCTGTGTACGAGGACGCTGAAACATTGCCTGGCCCGTCGCCGAACCGAGTGTCTATCCCGGGGTGTTTGTTTATCGCGACTCTAGTGTTTTGCCCGTCGAAGGCAAAGCTCCCTCCTCTGTTCGCGGTATTTCCCGCGGGATCTGCTGCGGCGCAGCGTTCGTGGCGCTCGGATTTGTTTGCCACTATACAGTCCTCAGAGGTATTGCGTCAGTGTTGTGCGGTTTCGGGACAGAAGAGTTCGTGCGGTCGGTTTCAAAACCTTCTGGAGAGTGATGCACGAGCTGATCGTTGGCGTACTTGTTTTAAAGTGTAGCGGGAGTGCATTTAAAGTTCGAGTGATGGAAGCTTCGCGATAAACACGTCAGACCTTTCACCCACACACTGGAGGTGAGATTGACTGGAATAGTACGCGATAACAGACTTATGAAATAAACAAAAGTGGGCGCACTTGTTTTCTATTCAGAAACACACACACTCGAAGTTCTAAAAAATAATAAATACAAATGCTTCAGCGACCAGTGTCATGGCGATAGGATCGATTGAACTGATAATAAGACAACCATTGATATGTCTGAGCAATTGCAATGGACGAGTGCAAGGTGAGGTCAATAGACTACGGTATCTGACAAGCTTCTTCGTCAGGCATTGATGCAAGGTTATAGTAAAGGACAAGAACGTTATCACGGTTGTGATAATGGTTGCATGAATTATCTAACGAATTCATATCTTCCTCAGATAAACGACTAAAAACATCAATTACACTGGTATTGATATATTGTTACGGCTTATTTATATATCTATTTTGTTCCTTGTTTCTGTCTGCGAGCATTCCATTATACACAACCGCATACACAGGCGTTATTCACGGACAAAGGCAACAATTTCGAAGAATACGAAACAATTATACAAGAGTAAATTGAACATCATTTCTTGCTGAAGCGACAGGGAACGTTATGATTAGGAGCGGCGCAAGCAACCGAGACACAGAGAGCAAGGGGACAAATATGTCGACATCACGATGGAGCATATTTGAATGTCAACACATTCAGTGTACTTCATCGCTCTCATTTGTAAGTTCTCATCATAATCCCTTATTTTTCTTCTTCTTCTTCTTGTTTTGAGCCGAGGCAGTCACTGCGGAATAAAGAGTCTGCTGGCGCTGTCTGCTCCAGCCGACCGTCGCATTCCAATAACTAAACATTAGACCCAGAGCTCGTGAATGAAGCAGCCACTTCATAGTGAAATTTCTGCAAAATATCTTGGTTACCTATCACAAAAACAACGCATATATAATTAAAAACCAACAATTTGCATTTATTACACATACTAGCAGATTGTCATTGATTTGATGTTTTTCAAAAAACAAACACGAGTGTACAGCGGGAACTTTAGGAACATGACATTGAATCGATAACGCCGCCGCATTTTCGTAGTCTTGTATATCACATATAATAGGAAAAACCATTCCTACAGTCTCTGGAGGAAGGTCGCAGTGTGAAAGTTTTCCACCCGTAAAGTCTTTTTAGATATACTATCGATAAAAAATACCGTTTTATGTCGAGCTTCGGCTACGATGTGGCAGCCTAGCCCAATTCACGTAGCAGGTACGTAGATGACGCAATCGCCTCCCCCGGGAGCCAGGAATTCTGGAAATGGCGCGCGTGCCTGTATATGGGAAAGAGGGGGGGGGGGTATACTATCTTGGGCACGGGGAAGAAAGAAAGAATGACTGTATCGGCGCAATAAATGACGCAGCTCACTGATAAACAGCGACAAAACACTGCAGCACAGCCTATAAGACGCGCGCTCAAATGAGATTGCGTGTTTCTTCGAACTGTGGTCGTACATCTTCTCTGTACTACACTGTTACAAACCGGGCTCCCGTGGTGGAGGCGGGTATGGCTGACGAGTTTTGTATTTATTTATTTTATTCCTCAGGGAATCTCGGGGCGAACAGGGAGCGCGGCTGCGGCATGTGCGACTTCGCTTTCGCAAACCACGTAACACAGAAGCTAGATAGATGACTCCTCACGTCGCGGGCGGTAATACGTGAATATTTAATATTTTCCCGTCGAAAGTTTACCTAATACGGTCGCTCCTCGAAGAATACGAAGCACATTTTTTTTTTGTTCTTCACCAATCTCTCCTTGGCATTTCTATCTTTGTTTTACTTTCTTTCTCTTTCTTTCATTATTATCGCTTATTTTTCCTCACGACGTTCTGCAGTGCGGGTGGAGAACTTCGCGTGCAGCCCCGCTGTCATGCGGCGTTGCGCCAGCGCAAGCACCGGAGAGTGATAAATTATGAAGCGAGAACTAAACGAGGTTTTCCGGAGACTCAAGAGCGTACGCAGCTCCGGGCCCGAATTAAAGTTTGAAGGTCGAACAAGTCGCCTCGAATTGCGTGCATTGTCTTTTACAAGTATACTTTCTTTCTCCTTATTTTTTTCCCCTTTCCGTCTCGGCCGCTTTGGAAGTGCTCGAAGAACTAGCTGTCGTCGCGCCACTGCACAAGTGATCTAGTTAAATTAGGATAGAAGCGAAGTACATATCGGCTATTCGGGTCGTGCACGTCAGCGAGAAGCCGGAGAAATGGCATCACGGACGCGATTCGTTTAATCGTGTCATCACGGACTTAAATTAAGTTACGTTGCTAGAACACCGGGTACTCTATAAACGTACGTGCATTTTCACATAACAGGAAAGAAATATCCTTGAACACGAGATGTATCTGTAGCCGACGTGCCCCTTGAGTGATGCAATTTCGTAAGAACTGTTGATCCGCCACGGTGGTGTTTAGTGGCTAAGGCACAGGGCCGCTGACCCGCAGGTCGCGGGATTGATTCCAGGCCGTGGCGCTGCATTTTCGATAGAGACGAAAATGCTTGAGGCCTGTGTGCTTAGACTTAGGTGCTCGTTCAAGCTCCCCAAGAGGTCTAAACTTCTCGAGCCCTCCACGGCGTCTCTCATAGTCACATGGTGGTTTTAGGACGTTAAACATCAACAATTATTATCGTCGTAAGAACGACTGCACAATGTTATTTCGCATAATCATCGTATTCATCATCATCACCATCATCATCAATCACCACCACCACCACCACCACCACCACCACCACCACCACCACCACCACCACCACCACCACCACCACCACACCACCACCACCACCACCACCACCACCACCACCACCACCACCATCATCATCATCATCATCATCATCATCATCATCATCATCATCATCATCATCATCATCAGCCTGACTACGTCCACTGCAGGACAAAGGCCTCTCCCATGTTCCGCCAGTTAACCTGGTCCTGTGCTTGCTGCTGCCAATTTATACCCGCAAACTTCTTAATCTCATCTGCCCACCTAACCTTCTGTCTCCCACTAACCCGCTTCCCTTCTCTTGGAATTCAGTTAGTTACCCTTAATGACCAGCGGTTATCCTGTCTACGCGCTATATGCCCGGCCCATGTCCATTTCCTCTTCTTGATTTCAACTATGATATTCTTAACCCCCGTTTGTTCCTTAATCCACTCTGCTCTCTTTTTGTCTCTTAAGGTTACACCTACCATTTTTCTTTCTATTGCTTGCTGCGTCGTCCTCAATTTAAGCTGAACCCTCTATGTAAGTCTCCAGGTTTCTGCTCCATAGCAAAGTACTGGCAAGATGCAGCTGTTGTACACCTTCTTCTTCAGGGATAGTGCCAATCTACATATGCAGGCCTAAATACGACACTATATAGCCAGAAACCCTGTCCCTTCACCCTCTTTCTTGGCCAGCCCCGTGCCAAGTACATCCTGAGTAGCTGGTACAGAGGGAATTTGGGCTTGTTTGGTATAGCAAGATAATTGATGGTAGCAAAGACAAAACAAGGCACATTAAGACAAAGACAAAAAAAAAAGACACACTCGACACAACACGGCTCTGTGTTGTGTTGATTGTGTGCTTTGTTGCGATAGCAGTTATATGGACATTTTCGGCAGGATTTCGCCGCCGACGTCGGCGTCGATGTCATGCACCGTATATGTATACGTACGTATCTATATATATGAAAACGCAGGAAAAATATTCAAGAACGAAGACTCCGGCGTGCGGAATCGAACTTGAAAACTTCCGCACCGTGAATACGAGGCGTTAACCACTGAGCCACCGAGAGGTACCCCTTCAACGTTCCAACGGCAAGGTATTCATATCTACCACTTACCGCTGTTGGCGGGCATCTCTGAAGGGAACTATCGTGTTTTCAGCATTATCAGCAAGATGGCGCAGTGAGCACGTGGCGGCTCTCATATCTCATGCGTACTTTGGCCCGCGTAGAGAATAAGGGGGTGTACGCTCTATCGCGCGCCCTATCTCGCAGTGGGGAGAATCGTAGGTCTTGGCTAGCTTCTGAGTTTGGTCGGAACGATTCTGTTGTAGTTGCCGGGCGCACGAAGGTCACTGCTATCGTTCCACAGCCTCTCTTTGCGAAAAGGGCGTGCTTTTGAGACACAGCGAATGTAACAACTGAGACGCTTATTCGCGTTAATCTGTACCTGTGAGTACGTTTCGTGCGTACTTTGTGCGTGAGAAACGTGGGGCACGTTTCTATCTGCTTGCCATTCTCCGCGTGACCTTTCTCCTTTATTGCTATTGTGTTCATTGCCTCGTCTTTGCGGCAAAGCTGTGACTTCTTTATTGCTTGTCAATTATTATGCAGTATGCCTAATGCAAAAGGCCTGCGCAATAGACTGCATATTACCCTGGAAACGTTCTAGCAAGACCAAAACTGTGTTCTCCTGCCCCGTATGAGATCCTTAAGTAGACGCTGTGCCATTGCATCTTTTTTCTTTTCTAAATTTACGGATATCTGCATAGAGTACTTATATGTATTTACTTGTTAAAAATGGCAGCATATCCACGGAGTGAATGATGGAGAGTGGGGCGAAGCATCGTCCGTCTATTCGTTCTTGCTTCCGTTCCGTCCATGCGTACGTCTGCATGTAACCATCCTTGTGTGCATCCGCCAGTCCGTGCGTGCATCTGTTCGTGCGTCTGCACGTCCATCTGTGCGTCCGTCCCTGCGTTCGTCCATGCATCCGCCCCTGGGTCCGCCCATGCGTCCCATTCGTCCGTGCAGCCATCCGTGCGTCCGTCGATGCATCTGCCTGTGTGACCGTTCGTCCATCTATTGAACACTCCAAGTACCACCATCTCACATCTTTTCATCATATATACCCCATATAGAAGCACCGCCATCCAGAGGACATTCCAAGGGCTAATCGAGAGGTGGCACACGCACACTTTCTTACGGCTTGCGCTTCGTATCTGCTTCCACCTTTAACCTCCTCGAGTTCATGGTATATACTAGTTCACTGTATTCATGGCACTGCGGCCCAAAACTCGCTAAACCTTTCTAAAACCAAGGAGGTTACACCCAGCGAGTACAACGTAGCAACCCTTTCTTGTGAGATAGTGCTCAATGCACATGCCAATGGCTGCTAATGGGGTATGAGAGACAGGAGAATTCGGCTTTTAGTTTCTCACGGCTTGTGATTCATATCTACTTCCCACCTTTCACCACATCGAGTTCATGGTATATACTATAGTTCACTGATTTCATGGCACTGTGGCCCAACGCTCGCTAATTTTTTTTAAAACCGAGGAGGTTACGCCCAGCGAGTATGACGTAGCAAACCTTTTTTGTCAGATAGTGATCAATGTACATGCCAATGGCTGCTAATGGGGAATGAGAGACAGGGTAATTCGGTTTTTAGTTAACGCGCACGCTGCGAATCCTTTATTGAGAATTATCCCACCGGCACCAACTTGCAGGTCAAAACATAAGACTGGTTACACACTACGACTACGACTACTATGAGGGTCGAGGGTGTGCCGCTTTAAGGGGCTAAAAACTTTTGCACTGTGCTTACTTGTAATGTTCTTTGCTAAAAAAAAAAGTAAGCGACCAGCTCTCTTGCACCTACGAAGAAAGGTTGCGACGAATAAAGTTTGCGCAACGGCTCCCTGAAAGATTAAAATGCGATATCGTTTTTCCTCGCATTAACGAAGCAGCTGGTTCGTTACTCGGGAGATACTAGCTTTCCTTTGCTTTCGTCGACTGTCGCAACGTTATAATACGAGTCAGTCACGTTTAAAAGATTGAGTTGAAATCGACGAAGACCCCGCTATAAGCGTCCATCGTTTCGAACAACAAAATTTCTACTCAATTACCCCGCTCTCCGTTCGCCTGTTTTCCAGATTCTTGCGAAACCTGAAATATATACGAGATCGGGGTGTGGAGGTTATGAGAGACACGGTAAGGAGTTCTCGTACAATGCGTCGCTCATTACTTAGATGCCTAGTGACTGAATAAATATTATAGTGGGAGCTCGTTGCTCCAAGCGGTCTGCACAGACGGGAGAGGGGCTTTGATGCGGGGTTCGTGTTCGTCCGGCGTTATTGCCTTCTTGCTCCACCGACCACGCAAGTCTCCTCCCCATCACCATCTCTTGTTTCGTGACCATGCTATAGCGACCTTTGAGAAAAGTGCCGCAACAGCTCAAGCGACATAAACGGGCCGATGACGACAAGAAAATCCCTCCGCGTCGTTAAATCCACTTCAAAACGAAAGCGAGAAGGATGAGAAAGGGAGAGAGAAAGGATGAAAAGGACAGTGGCCATAAAGTCTACCTCCGGTTTGCTTATACCTCCAGAAGGGCAGCTATTTCGCGAAGTAATAAGAGCTTTAGAAGGCCTAGCGAGCAGCTACCAGCACTACGGCGAGGGGCAAATCACTTTATTCCTCGCATGTTACTTACTTTTGTTTTGTTTTTCTCTCCAGCAATCCTTTTTATACTTCTTACCGGTCATGTCTGTGACAAAGTGGCGTTTATTCGAGCGGAACGCTTCCCTTTTAGTCTTTCTTCTTCTTTCTGGTGTCAGCGCGATGGACATTTTTCAACGGACAAGTCGGCTTAACGCTGAAGTTTCTGCGTTTTCTTGCTTGCTCCGTTTGCGCAAGGGTCATTGGCGTGTTCGCGGAATACGGACATGGCGGCTCTGAGGGGTTAGGTAACGTAGCTAGGGGGCCGCTTTGCACGGACTCCGGTTCACTGATGGGAATGTGGCGCAACTTCTACTGAAAAGAAAGAGAGAGAGAGAGATGATAGCCTGCGCTATCATTGGTCAGCGACGATCCGGCGTGGGCGGTTATAGATGGGGGACGTGGGCGCACAGCGCAGAATGAAATACGATTGCAGGATAATGAATTGTTTCCGTTCCTTTTGCATTGCTACAGAATTGAAAAAAAAAGGACCCCGTAACTTTTGGTGAAGAAACATAACAGAGCAGCAATAAAAGAGAGACAGTCGATGCTCGCTCAGACGAGAAGTGTCATCCACTTGAGTGATGAGTGAACGTTTGCATATAGACGATGGAAACACTGATGTCGACGCCGAATGCACACACACACACACAGACACAAAAAGACCACTGCAATAAATTTTATATGCCGACGATGATGTCGGGGAGGTTCTCATGTCACAGACCAGTGCCTCAATGTATGGGAAAACATGTTGATGTTTCCCCCCTGTGCCTACACATGAACGGTCAGCCCATAATAGAAATGTGAAAATACCGCAACCACCGAATTTACCACGTGCCTCTTCTAAACGTAGGAAGGCGCGACATTTCTTATTTGAACGCATCCCAACCTCTCCAGGAAAAACTGTTGCAGGCACGTACATAGAATGATTTTTTGTTTTGTGTAGGTTCTTGCAAAAAATGTGCATGAAGTATACCTCACGTTTCACCAGCATGAGGTACGAACACGACCGCTGAAAGCGTTCTGTGTTTACGGTCGCAATGCACGACGTACAAAGCGGTGATTGGTAAGGTGCCGTCTCGAAACGGACGTGCCCGGCATATGTACTAAGACATAATTTGTCCTAACTCACAAGGACAAAGAAAACAATGCTTAGGTCCATATTTAATAGAAAAAAAACATAGGATAAAGGTAGGACTTTGAACGCTAAGTTTTACTCATTTTTAGGCATTTATCTCCCGCTTTGGCAGAATGCAATATAGTCGCGGGTGGAAGCAATGCCTGACTTCAAATGCGGTTTCAGGAGATCTTAAAACTGGTGTTGAAAAGTTGGCTGAATATTTCGTGACAATCACCCACGTGCCATCTCTTAGCACCCGTAACAACGGTGGGACAGTACACTGGAACCTTCTATTCATTCTCAGAGAAGATATTATTCGCGAATATAGCAAGCGGACCGTTTTCGAGAGGCACTGAAAGAAGCGATCTTTCACTCGCTACAAAAATTGTCGCATATGCACAGTGTTCCACGGAATTTTAGCGCTGCTGAAGCGAACCTTATATACAAGGAACAAAAGCAAGATTGGATTGGCCGACATTACGGCCCGGCAAATAAAGGTTGGAGCTGTTACTTTCCACCTCGTACAGAGTTCGATGAATTGGGTGATATAGAACAGTTAATCTTGTCTTGTAGGTGATTCCGCCCTGAAAAGGGTAGGATTATGAGCAACACGAGAAAAAGAAATGTTTCTCCACGAGGGCGTTGATGAGATTGTCTTCCGAGGATAGGACGTGAAGGGGGGCCTTGCTTTGTTCCTACTTTCCAGCGAGAGACCGGCTTAAGTGATACATGATGAAATATGCTACGTTGAGAGAGACTCTCAGACAAAGCATTTCTTGGCCAGGCCTACCAGACCAACACCGCGCCTGTATAGCAACAACATAAATCACTTCCACTGCACCATTTTGTGTGCTATTCTTTTGTCTTTCTCTTAATCTATCTATCTATCTATCTATCTATCTATCTATCTATCTATCTATCTATCTATCTATCTATCTATCTATCTATCTATCTATCTATCTATCTATCTATCTATCTATCTATCTATCTATCTATCTATCTATCTATCTATCTATCTAAAAGGGATGATTTTGATCATGATCAAGCCGAATCAGGATTGAAAATTTGGATCGAGATTGGCTTCTATGAGCCCGCAGGAGAAGGGAGCCATTCGTGATGACTGAATATTTCAGGAAGCCTAAATTGGCAGTATTTAGAGCAGGAACTTTCTACACATTATGAGGCTTTATCGCGTTGTAAAGCTGCTTGTGCAACGGGCGTGTTACTGTTTTTGGTGTGAACCTCATAATGTTACCTTTTGCCCTCCCGCTGTCCAGTGAAACAAGCGTAGTTTCCGGAAAAACGACGACGCATGTAGTGCGTTTATGTTTATAATTAGAAAGAAGCCACATATAGATGCGAAGCGGCTCATTGACTAGCCTGTGTAACTGAGTTCCTCCGTGCGTCCATACGAACGCGCCGCAACGTGCTCCCTTCCCCGCAGGTATTGGAGTAGTGCCAAGTGGGTTGCACCGAAGTGCGTGCTTACATCACTCTCTCCCTCGCCTACCACGCACTCACCGCAGCGCCCACAGCTGCCGCCTCATCTGTTGGCCCGCAACACCTGCCGCTACCGCGACCGCCGCTCGCTACACCGCCGACTTTCTATCAACACCATCTACCCTAACGCTCACCGCAGCACCCTCGTTAGTGCCGTTCAACCCGTGATGCCACCCGTGTGCAACAGTGCTGCTTCGCATCTCATCAGGTTTCCCTTTGGGAAGATGGTGTGAATTTTTTGAAGCATTTTTGTTTTCCTAGGCGGGAACAACCATAGTGTGCGAAGCATATTACTGAGTGAGGTAGTGGCGTAACGGTAAATCTGTATTACTTTGTTAGTTTATTATAAACGTGGAAGCCCTTCATTAGGCAACAGTAACAAAACGTGACATCGATATTCAATTAAAAGCTTCTCAGGGCTGGCGTTAAGCCGGTGAATGCGATAGGCTTCGCAGAAACTGTTCGCCTTTTTAAAACTATTCGATAGTCTGAAGCACATTTCACTTTGAGTACAGTGTTACACATAAACGCCTGATACCGATTCTCTTCACTGCGACTCATGAACTGCGTCGGAAACACCACCACTTCCCTCAGGACGTTTAGCATTGAAAATTAGAAACAAAGAATGCGGAACAGCAGTCTCGCGAACGTATAGAAGCCCTCGAGATACCGGAGCAGTATAAGGGCGTTCGCCTCGTCTGCGAGCTTAGGCCTAGCAGGCTTCGCTCCCCGAGGAGGCCATTGCGCTCTGTCTCGCTCCCGACTACCGCGCACCCGGTGGTTGCGCGGGGGTGAGGAAGAGGAGCAGCGTGAGCGGAGTCACCGTGCCGACACTTGAGAGACCGCGGCGCCCCACACTCCGGAGCGATCGCCCGAAGGGAACTCGCTCGCCGAGTGGCACACTGCCTCGCACTCCCTGCGAACCCTGCAGCTCCCTAGTCGTTAAAACTTGGTGAGGGAGAAGGCCTTCCAGTGGCGTTAAACGGTTCCGCTTGTTCCGCTGTCCAGCAGCCACACGCTCGAATAACTAACGCGTACCGTTCGTCTTCTTTACCTTAATTGATTTTTTTCAGCCGATTCGCCAAAGCAAGTCCAGTTAGGGAAGCTCTTGAGAAACGGTATGCACTAAAACACATTTAAAAGCGCCTAACTTTTTATTCACGCGCCCGTTTTCTTGACGGATGAACTTTTCCGAGCTCTGCACAAAGGCGCTGACGCAAGCTATATATACGTGCACTCTCGCGTCAACATCGCGAAGAAGGTTGTGTTAAGCGCATCCGTTTCTAAACGCCTAATTGATGCTGCTCTCGAGATGTATGTTCTGTCGAGCGAGAGCTCCGATGTGTGTGAAGATTTACGCTCGCTGTGTGTGTGTCAGAGGTTTGAGATTCAGATCCAGCGATTTCTTCTTGACCGACTGTCCTCTGTTTGTGACGTCTGCAAGAGACGATGACAACAGTCGCCAGTCATATGGTAGCGCTTGCGCACTCTCCCTGACAACTGACGGATTGCGAATAATCCTTGTGCGCTACAGATGTGCCGTTTAGCCGTTATATTCATTTCCTTGAATGTACTTGCTCAAACAACACTGCCTATCGATCTCCTTTCACGAAAAAAATAGCTTTCTCAAGCTCTGAAGCAATCTTGCTTTTTGCCTATTCGTTCCTATGATAATCATTGTTAGTTTTATTTTCAAAGTTTTATACTACGCAGAATAATAATGCTCTGTTACTGCAAGGGCAATAAAGATGCAAATTGACAACGCAGGAAAAGAGCGACACATGACACATTTTGTTTATATATATATATATATATATATATATATATATATATATATATATATATATATATATATATATATGATGAGATCTAACAAGCAATAATGCCAAAGAAAGTATAGGGGAAGTTATAAGACCGAATGGTAATGTAAATGTGAAGACGTAAAAGTGGATGAAAATATAACTGACCATGTGCAGTAACCGCCCCTGCGACCTACGAATAACGCGTTCGATGCTCTACCACTGAGCTATACCACGGCAGCCATCCCCCCAGCCGCTTTATTGGGTATCTATGTGAATTTCCTAAAAGTAGGAGTGTACGTCAGCGCCACCAGTAGCGACGGCGTCGAGTGGTGTACACTCTTTGTGAGCCTGTTTGGCGTCACGTAGCACGTGAACTTAGTACTAGTGGGCAGCTGGCCAACAGCCCCTCGTATAAAACCTTAAGGCACCACCGTCTGCCAGTACGAGACCCTCGTTAATGAACAGGGAAAGACGTGTATACTTAAGGACTCTTTTTTTCCGTGTATGACACAAGAATAATGAGATCTAACAGACAATGCCGCCAAGGAAAGTATAAGGAAAGTTATCAGACCAAATTGTAATGTATAATGATAGCTTGTCGTGGGCAAGAACCACGGTAAGTTATCTTTTCAACCACTGTTATTTCTATACATTTACATTACAATTAGTTCCAAAAACTTCCCCTATACTTTCCTCGGCATTATTGTCTCTTAGATCTCATTAATGATGTGTTATATATATATATATATATATATATATATATATATATATATATATATATATAGAACAGAGAAGGAGAGAGAGAGAATGTGTAAAATGTATACAGCGAAATGTCATCAAACATCCTTACCGCTTTAGAATGTAAGCGCCCATGAGGGCCCTTTACGACTACTTTCTGAGAGCTGCACCAGGCCACGGTGCGGCCCAGCCTCGGCAACGACGTGACATCTATGCTGACATTTCCGCCATATCACGCCGCATGTAAAAGCGCCACTGTGAAATTGCGATTGCCTGAACGCCGATTGCGAAGCCGCCGAGTGTCCTGGAAAGCTCGCTGAAAGGTCCGAAGCAACGCATAGATATCAGTAATGGCACGGCTCCATCAGCAACCACACAACCCAGCGGGGTGCGATCTGTCTGACAGGAATTTCCACTTGGTGTCGCCCGCGTTGTCGTCATTAGCGCCGGGGTGTCGGTGTCCGAGGGCGCGTCTATGCGGCGAACAGAGGAAAAGGGAAGTGAAAGAGGGAGCCACGAGTGGGCGCCTGGCCTCACTCCTCTTAACAGCGAACGTCGCTGACGCGCTAGGGTGCTCTTTCAAGATGCCTTTTCCGCCGCTGGCCTAACATTAGGCGCGGTGAATAACAAGAGAGAAGCGGCGGGAAAGGACTTGCTCCAAATGAGATTTATCGATTGGCACTCCTCCACTCGCAGGCATGAAAGAAAGCGACAAAAAGCACACAGAAGAGGCGAGAAGAAGCAAAACAAGGAACATGCCTTAGCTTTCTTCTTCTTAAATTCTATCCCTTTTTGTTCTTGTTCCCGTGGTACTTATTTTACGCCCTCTTCTTTATCCAGTGTCCGTTATTTTTTTTCCCCTTCGGCCATTGCCCGACGTTCGCTTCTGAGCAGTCACGCTTTCTCTTCCTTGAGATCCTCGCAATCTCGTTCCCTCTCGCTTCTTCGTGAGAAAGGGAGAGCGCGCGAGAGAACGTGTAGACTTCCCTGTCGCAGTCTCATTCCTTTCTCTCTTTTCGGGCTCCCCGGGGGAGCTGTTGCGAGGCGTTGCAATGTCGCCGCGGGTGCGATTAGGGAAGTGGGCTGCATGCTTCATCGCATCTCCCGCTTCGTCCATCCCGATTTTTCCCTCCTCTACGTCCCTAAACACCCGCCTTCTCGGAGCGTCGCGCTTCGTCGGTGCATCGCGCCGTAGCGGTAGCACAGCGGTAGCATAGCAGCAGCACGTTCTTGGCACTGTAGCGGAGCTTGCCAGGAGGATTCGGTGCCTGGCTTCCCCTGACCCTCTCCCTATTCCGCCCTTTCGACCCGATTTGTGTCTTCCGGAGATCGTTTTGTATGTACACGTGACTACCTTCGTCGTATTTCCCTTTTTTTTCGCCTTTTGTTGTTCTGTCGACTGCACGTTCTTCGCGTCCTCGTTGTGGCGTTTGTTTAGGGTGTGGGGTGCGTTGTTTTCTCCGACTCCCTATATACCGCGTGGAAACACCGCTTCCCGTTTTTTTTCCCCGTGCACTCTCATCGCCAAACTTGCTCTCTCGTGCGTCCCCTTGATTCCTCTTTCGCGCCGTGGTCCCAGGAGGGCGTTCTTTCCTGGTCGGCAATCCTCCGCTCGAACTCCATGTGGCATGCGCCTGTCTGTGTACCTTCGGAATTAGGCCAGGCGTTTTATTGGAGCCATCCTTCCGGCTCTAGCCCCTCTCGAATGTCTGGGCCACGTAATTGCTCCTCCCCCCCCCACACACATAACATTCACGGCACCACTGATGACGCTGTGTCACTGATTGCTTGTACGAAGCAATGAAGTTCTTCAGGAAACTTACAAAATCATACAAAAAAAGAATGCCGTACGCGCATTAGTAGATAGGGTTTGTCGAAGAATAAGGAAACATCACATTCGAGAAAGAGACGAGGTATCATTATTTTTCCTGCAGTTACCTTCGCATACGGTTCTCAGAAGAGCAAGGCGTTCTTTAGTCTTTCCCCCGAATGTTTTATTATTTCGAGGTTCACGTGGTGTAATGCATGTTTGTTCGAAGTAGATATGTTAACGGTGACGAATTTAAGGGATTGGCTCTGTGAGCCAGGATAGTCTAGCCAGGGGCTACTTGGTACAGATTCATGATTTATTTTTTTCTTTTGGTGTAAAGGACCCACTCAAAGATAAAAATAAATTATATCTATCTAAATACCAAGCCGACGTGACGGAGAAAAAGATAAACACAACAAGCGCCTGTGCTGTCTCGGTGTGCTTTCGCGCGATTTGTCCATGGCAATGTGCTCTGAGCGGTGCACCTTACGAGTTGATACAGTGCGTGGCTCTTCCCTCTTCTCGGGCGTCTGAGCTTTTCATGTTTGTGCACACGTGCCCGGGAGGAAACTGCCCAACTAGTACTCGATCATTTCATGGCTCAGTATGCTGGGAAGAATCTGAATGATATGTTCGTGTTATCTCAGTTTACTGGTAGATTCTGCGGCGTTCTTGAGCGTACCAAAGGCGCATGTCCGAAAAAAAGATGCAGACGGCGACCCCATCTGGAAGACAGATCCAAAAGGCGAAGCCTACTTCGATGCCAAGTGCGAAAGGGCTTAAACGCACTGCCACTGACGCTTTAGTACTACTATCGTGTATAAGCAATTTAAGCAATATATATGTGTATACATCTATCATCCTATTTGCGAGGAGTGTGTGAATGGTGAAATTTGAGGGAGAACTGAATGCGAAGTGAGAATCGCACACACGGATCGAATGTCGAATATGTGTTGAATATTATTCATAATACTGGACAGACGTGTCTTTCAGGCGATATGCGTCCATGATCTACATCCTGCCATTCAAACACAGAGAACATAAATGGCGTGTCAGGAAGAAATAAGCTCTCACTTTGCCGAAGCAAAAAATTCTTGACAAAACGCAAACGACCATTCTAAGGCCTGTGATGCGTTGGAATCCCGATCAACGTAGCCTGCATGTCATCCTGTAAGCTCTCATGCTTAACGTATGCACTTACTATGCCCACCAGAACGAAGTCCAGTGTACTTTTTCATTATGTAAATCTGTGTACATACGTGCACTAAATACTTCAAAACATTCGCAAACAATTTCAATAATGATTATATTTACGGATTGCACCTAGTCGATCCGAAGACGGAATGTAAGACAGAATTCGATACGGAAACCTTTCGGATTTTTGTGGGGCCCTGTTTATAGTGGACGCACAATCTAGGAATCCAGCTTCCGGCACGAGGTTTCCCGTTGCACCGCCAGGCGGACAGCGTCCACACCAGGGCTTCGATCACAGCTCTGAATTGTGAGAGGAGGCATCCTCTTCCTTCTCTCCCACTCCTTCCTCTCTCTCAACGTGGCCCATGCAGGTTGCTGAAAGGAACGCAAAGAACATTTCGTACGGCACAGCGAAGTTGGTCGCAATCGAAGACTCCTCCACGACTTTTATTTTCCAGCCACCTTGGAATCAATACAACGTTTCACAAGTGTGTGCACGCCCACGAGGCTTCTGCTGTATTGTGCTGTTCTGTTCAGTTACATTTTGCGATTTCAATTACGAGGTGGCGCCTCGCACGGCAGCGATGTTTTGTGACATGCACCGCTAGGGTGCATATGAGGCGTATGTGTACACAGTTCTAACTAAATCAGTCAGCTACGAGCAGTTGTTTGAGGCGAACGTTTTCGGCGCTCCGCGCCCAAGTCGTGGGCGGCTGCCGCCGGCAGCGCTGGCGTGCTGCGGCACTTCGCTCTTCTTCTTTGTCGGTGTCGAGGCTAGTTCAAACCCCGACACAAGCGCTTCGCGATGGGTGACCTGGTTCCAGAACTGATACAATTTAAGGTTCGGGATGCTTCAGTTGACTTTTCTAGCCTGCTATACAATTGTGGATATGTCGGTCATGCCGGAAAAGTAAGCGTTGACACAAAAAACGGCTCAGCGAAAATACAGAAAAAAAAAAAATTAAGGCATCCCTGCACTAGTGATGCCAAGCCTGGCAGAAGCGCTGAGCTGGGCAACCTTCTTTGATTATCTTTAATTTTATCTCTCTTTCTTTTCTATCTGTTAGTTATTCTGTCTTGTTCTTTTCTCTTCAATTCAATTTATTTCAATTCTTATTCCTATTTATTCCCCTTTTCGCGTCTCTCTCTATATGTGACGCTCGCCTGGTCTTCTTTTGGAAATATGTTTATACGTGGTTCTATGCCTGGCTTTTTCATGCACCATCTATACGCCAAGCAATGACAGAATGCGACAACCCAGGTCCTTAAAGCACTCCGCGCTTCTCATCGTCATCAAGATTAAAAATTAAGAGCAAGAAGGTTTTTCCTAGGCACGAGCGCGCCCTCAATACGCCGCAGATGGTTATGCGATTCCTGGTTTTGCCAGCGTTATGCCAAGCGATGACAGCATAGACAGACCTGGCCCTTTTGAAGAGCTCCGCACTTGAAGCTATAGAAGCGTAACGGGGAAAACGAAGCACAAATGCACAGGTGAGTCTCCCGCACGGGTAGGATTGGTGAATGGTACATGTAACGTGAATTAACTGGCGCGTGATTCGCTTGCATTGGACCATAGAAAACGTTCTTGGACGCTAACAATCATTGCGGGTGGTGCAAGGTCTCCCCTGACTTTTCTCAGGACCCAAATAAATTTTTCATCATCATCACCACCACCACCACCACCACCACCACCACCACCACCATCATCATCATCATCATCATCATCATCATTATCATCATCATGATTTTCTAAGGATCTATGCCCATCAATTTTTGGCATGCAGACCAAGAGGCTCAGACAAATGACGTTCGCGCTGTCACGTTATTTGCCCTTTATGAAATACAAGATTTGTTTGACTCTCTTTTTTTTCACATATATGACTCTAACATGACTCTCGTTTTATAGACGCATTTACTCTACCCTAAATAATCGTGAGGAAGCACGTCAGTTATACACGTTGGAGTCATATATATATAAAACAAAGCGAAATGATTGTTTTTTTTTTTCGTAGCAGTCCATATATTTGTTTCTCTCGTGGATCTGTGTTGCCCAGGAATAATTTATGCGAAAAAATGTAAGCAAAGGAAAAGTTTGGGAAACTGCTATTATAGAAATATCATCAGCGTATCCGGCTTGTCGATGGCGTTGAAAAAAGATTTGCGAGCTCGGGTCAAGGAGAGATATAAACCAGTCGAAAAATGAAGATATTCGACTCTTGGGCATATCGAGGTGCTTCAAAATTTTATGCACGTCATTTTCCTGGAGAATCACGAAGTGTATACTTTGCAAGCAAGCCCACTGTTATAAAGACATCTGGTGTTCACGCGTATTACGGGGAAAAATGTAGCAAACGAATTACTCCGAAGTAAGAACAGCGAGACAGAAAGACATCACGGTCAGTATACGTGGAAGCAAGCAGCTGTTCGATCGAAAAGCGAATCGAATCATGCGCTTATGGTTTCACCGAACTTCGAATCGATACAAGTCCCCGTAGAAGAGCGGCGCATCCGCGATTCCGAGGTACACGGTTGTGAAACTAGGAAATGTCATTACTGACCGTGTCGGTACGGTGGTGACGCGGTCCTTCCGGGAAATGTTGACCGTTTCCTGACACGAGCCGTCTCAGAGAGCACTAGGGAACACGCCAGCTCACGTGTTCCCCACTGTATCGCGAAGTGTGGCGAAGTGACGGATATATGTCAACGACGACATCAATGTAGCCAAGGGAGGAGATGGGATGTTTGGAAATGGTATTTAAGACCCCATTTCCACAATTCCTGGATATTGTCAGTTTTTGTAACTGAATATATATAAACATTCCTTTCGTCATGACCACAAATTTAAAGTACGGCCGTACAACCACAGAACGGATCTTTTTAAGCATTCTTTTTTTTTTCCGCAAGCCATCGTCGAATGGAATATGTTACCAGCTGATTTATTTGACCGCAAGACTGCGTATATATTCCATGAGGCACTGAACCCCCCGCAATAATGCCTAAGATGGCTCTGCGGGTAATCTTTCAAGTAAATAAATAAATAAACATGCACATACGCAATTTGTTAACGAAGACTCCCTAGACGCTGCCACAATCCTCTCTGGGCTGTTGCTAGAATACGTAACTCCCCTCCCCCCCCGAAAAAAAAAACGCAATGCCGCGGGTGTGACGTCAGCATTCGTACTCCCGAGCTACAGCCTAGAAAGGAGGTGATCCATATCACCATTGAAATGGTCTGTATCAGCGCACGTTCGAACTCACATAAAAGGGAGTTCAACCCCTCTCCCCCCGTCCCATCTCCTTTATCGAAAAACAATATTGTGACCAGGCTACTTAACTACAACGACATGCTACGGGGTCAGAAAAGAAGAATTTTCGTTAAAGAAAAAAAATACGTTTGGAGGATAGAGGCGTTCTTTGCGAGCTCGAGCGAAGGGCAGGCCCAGCATTTCGAGGAGCTCCGAATCGATACAGATCTCGGCTTCTTAGGAAGATACAAGACTGCTTACATTCCCCCTCCTAACTTCACACACAGCCCTGCAGTTCCAGAATTTCCTAGACGGGATTCCGGGGATTCATGGTCGGTCGGTGTAGGGCGGCTTGCTTGTGTGCCGCATGACGACAGCTTCGAAATCCCGGAACTTGGGGATGTTCAGGTGTTACTGTCTCCACGGTGAAAATACCACGACAACCACGCTGTATAATTTATGTGGGTCATGCGAACCTCGAGCCCGTAGTTGAGGCATTTCGCGGTTTATCTACCGAGAACCAACGGGCGTGTATCGACAGAAAAAAAAAAGAGACAAAAGATCAAACGAGAGGCTCCCAGTCGAAGAATGTGCCCAACTTTTCCGAGACCTTCCAATCGATGCAGCTCAGGGTTAACGTATACAGGTACGCGCACACCAGCCCGTCACCTGTAAACGATCGAAATGGGTCACCTGTGCTGCGGCGAGGAGATATGGCTCTCTACCGAACTCGGGGGTTCGCTATCGTTCCAGGTTAAACCCTCTTTTTTCGAAGGATAGCGAACCATTTCCTTCTCGCTTTGAGCAAAGATAGCGACGCGAGCGCACCTTCGTGGACAGGAGACAAATCGCCAGGCGTAGATAACGAACTGGGCCTCTATACGCCTCGCGTATAGCCTCGCGTATAGAGGCACGGGTTGCGGTGTGATTGAGATCCTTTCCGACGCAAGGGGGCGTTATGACGAGATCGGTCGTAAGAGGGTGTTTACCCGCCAACCCGCCAAAGCACGACCCCGGTACAAGCGATGGCTCTCTCCGGGTACGAAGAAAGGCGACGCGATTAGAAGAAGACCAGCATCTATGCTATGTTTTTTGACGTTGGCCTCGTTTGTTCTTACGCTGACGTGATGTGTGCGACGCTAATGGTGCATTCAGACGACGGACCGAATCCGGATTTGTCGTGGACGCGGACAGCTAATCCGCGGATGGTCCGCCTGCAGGCGCATCCACACGACGGACGGTGTCCCAGGGGAAAACAGCCGGATTACCCTCGACAGCAGGTTCGGCGCTCACCTGCGCGCGCTGAAAGCAGACCGGTTTGAGAGTATTCAACATGGATGCCCGCAAGAAGTGAAGCTTGGCTGCGATGTCTGTCGTGTTGTGACAAATGAACGAGTAGTGTTATTCTTTCAGGAGAAAAGGGAGTTGCTAGCAGGATATTCTTTCAACTACATTATTCCCCACTTGTAGAACTTCTAAACGTGTCTCCCGCCTTTTTTAGAAGCGGCACGTCGCCGGTTGCAAAAGTTAGAATATTTCACCACCATGACGGCTAAGATTAATCTCGCGTGTTGAGCGACGGCGGCGACATTTCCCGAACCACCAAAAGTGATTTCTGCATATTTAATCACCCGAGAGCAAAGTCTCCGGAAACTAAGTAAACAATGCTCAAGCGTAGATGATGCCGACCAGTCATGCAGCTGTCCGCGAGCCATGGAGGACATGCCGCGAGCAGACGAAAAGTGTACTGGTTGCCACCGACCCCAAGCTATTCCGCTGAAGTACCGGCGCTCCCCCGCCAGAATCCCGATGTGAGAAACAGGTTGGGTTCATCCGTCCGCAAGCCACGCGGACGAGTCGCGGACGAGGGGAATCGCTGATGTGAGGTCACGTGACGCGCCGTCCGTCCCGCCACATCGGGATTCGATCCGTCGTCTGAATGCACCATAAAGGCCGCTCCACGCTGACTCAGCGACACCATTTGCTCCATGGCATGGAGTTGACATGGACATGTTGCGCAATCGTATGAGTAAACAGTGTCAGTGACTCCAAACTTTCACCCTAGAAACACACAAGCGTCCGATTGGAAAGATGCAATTACGATTAACATGAATGTCCGCTATTTATTACCTTGTGAGAAGAGTTGTACCACTTTATCGTATATTTGGGTCATGCAAACTTCGAGCCCGTGGTTCAGGCATTTTGCGGTTCATATATAGAGAAGCAACGGGCATGTTTCGACAGAAAAAAAGAGACAAAAGAGTGACCAAGCGGCTCCCAATCGAAGAATGTGCCCAACTTTTCTTAGACCTTCCAATCGATACAGTTATTTTTTTCTTGAACTATTTGAGAATTAATATAACTGTAAAATACTGCGGTATATAAACGATTACGTCACATGCGTTAGTCATCGGACACGTTTTTTTTTCTTTCTATGAGTCATGAGACGGAGTAAATTATGTACAGGTGTTACGGAGTCAAACGCTAGTTAGCGCCTTGTCATGGCGTCTCGTTGGACCACCAGAGTGTTCACCGGAACTCATTACTCATGCTCGGTTACCTGAGCTGTTCACCTGGTCGGCTAAATAAACAGAACTCACTAGGACTCTCACTCACCACAGAATACTGGTGAGTGCTTACTCGTACTTGTGCTAACCAGTAATCCATTCACTCAGTTTCGATTAACTTAGGCTCGCTAACGTCCTGCTGAACATGGTTCACTCAAAACCAATGTCCGAGTGAGGTCCGACACAGTGGCAGAGCGGTAACGACGCTTGGCAGCTGACCAAGATGTCGCGGATTCGATGTCCGTCCGAAGCGGTCGCACTTCGACGGGGGCGAAATTGTAGAGGCCCGCGTAATGTGCGATGCCAGTGCACTTCAAAAAGACTAGATGGTCGAAATTTCCGGAGTCATCCACTGTGGCCTGCCTCATAATTGCATCACTGTTTCTTCACGTAAAACCCGGCGTGTTATTATTAAAATCAGAGTGAGTGAACTCAGAGTGAGTAAGGGGGACCAATGTTAGCAGACAGGCTCGGGAATTCAGCACTGGATTACGCTTACGTCGTTCTCGAGAAAGTCGTGAGATTCTCGAGGAAGTTTCCCGAGCAAGTCCTTGACTTGCTCGGGAAATTTACGCGCGATTGTTGTGAGTATAGGCCGAGGACTTGGTAGTCCGTAGTTACGTAAGTGGACCTTCATATGCTCGCGGGTGGAAAGTTACACAGCAGCGATTACGGGGGACACAGAATATGGCATTTCCGGGCAGACAGGCTAGATGGACCAAACACGAAGCACTCGGGCCTACGTAAACGCGCCTATATGTGGATCTGGGACTATCTTCTGCAGCGCTTAGTCAAGCTTTCTTTGAAGCATACTCGTGGTGAGGAGAGTGAAATGGTGCGTCACGCTGTATGCCACACCTTAATCACAAGTGAAGGCATGCGTTCTCGATAAATCGCATCTCGCAAACACCGAGACATGCAAAGGAAAGAAAAACAAAAACAAAATAGGAAGTAATCATAATAGTTTGCTTAGTGTCTTGTAGTGCCACTCTCACCTCGGCGTTTGTGCGCCGTGGTCTATTGTGTTGGTCAATATTGTGTTTCATTGCATCTAGCCGGCGGCACCTGGCGGAGAAGATCTCAACTACACTCTTCTATTTACGTGGCCTCTTGAGGTACTTCTGGACACGGCGAAGATTCCCAAAATAAGGAATGCACCAAAGTACACGAGTTCCGAGTTAATGCTGTTTGTCTGTAATCTATATACATACATAAGGCATACGTGTGTGTATCGAGAAGCATTGCGGGGCATCATGTCTCTGTTCACGCTAATATTACGTGTGAAGCTCGTTGCCCCTTTCTTGAACAAACGAGCTCAACATGCACCTAATTGGAGCCATTTTCAAGGTTGTGTACAATATATGCCCTCCGGCCCCACCCTTTATTTCGTCACCGTCAGAATTCTTCGCATCCGGATGCATTCACCGAGGCAGTCGGCCTTTTCGTGATAGCGTAAACACTTCTACATTCGTTATTGTTCAGAATTCCCGTTGTTTCTCGCCTTCTACTTTTAGATTCGGAATGCACCTCCTTCCAACGACCCTCGCGGGTGCGCCAGTGTAGAGCATGCGAAAGCGACTGAGGGGTTGAAACTATCTTCGCGCCAATTTGCGGTCCACGTACGTGCCTTCAATTCGAGAGAGCAGACCCGCGGATGTTTCGCTTTGTCCACTGTTTAGTTTTTCTTCCCCCGCAAATCGATTCCGCTTTCTGCCGCTTTGAACTCTGCCCTATTTTAAATTGCGCGCACAGCTGGCTCGTTTAGCCTCTTTCGTGCACGCGGAGGAAGCCCATTTCTGCAACACCGTGTTCAGAACCCAAATTCTCTTTCTCATTTTGGTAACCTGCTTTATGACTGCCTCGTGCCGGTCATCATACCAAACGGCGTGCATTTCATTGCTTGTCTTTATCGCTTTTCGGCAAATATGTTTGCGCTGCTCTCCAGCATGGTTATCGACGTCCACAAGAGAGAGAGAAAGAGAAGTACTAGCGAAGTGGAAATTTGAAGCACGGTTGTTCATATTTCATTAAATCTGTATTTCGTATTCCTGTTTCTCGGTCAATGGATCCTTGTAAGCTAATATGTACACGAAGTGGAAAACAAAAATTATGGCATGTACTAAGATAAGCGCTCGCCGCAAGTAATCACAAAAAAATGGCGTTAAAGGCAACGTCGTCGAGTATGGTATATTCGCGATAGGAAAGGAACTGTGGATTATAGCTATCAAACTACGGTCCTGTAGCTTTTCAGCGGTGCAAAAATACTGTTATTACTACACTACACTGTAATGACACACTTTTTTGCCCTCGTCTTTACTAGGGCTAAGCATGGTCAATATAGAAAAGTAGGTTGGTACTTCGTGGTGGGCTTCAACTCGTCATATTGATTCAGGCTATGAGGGATGCCAAACAGGAGTGCTCCAGGTGTTTTAAACCACTCGGGGTTCTCTAATGTGCGCGGAAATCGCGCAACATACACAGGTCTCTCGAAGATCGTCGAGATGGGAAACTTCTATATAACGAAGAGGCAGCTGCGGACTATACGGTCATCATACGGTATTGTGATCTAATGAGGACTTTTCGGTTCACAAAATTAAGTCAGCAGATATATGGCGATTTTTACTGTGGAGAAATAACAAAGGAAGAAAACGAACAAAAAGGTAGAGAAGAGTTGCTTAACTATAACCAAGCCCGGTTAGATGCCCTGCGCTTGGGGAATGGCAATTGGAACAAAAAAAAAAACACCGAAAAGGGAAGTGGACAGGAAAAAGGAAGGCTAAAGAGAAGGAGAAAAATATGCGACAGACCTCTGCCTAAAGGATTCCAAAGGGCTTGTTGCCTGAAATGCTATTGCTGCAGCACTGCGATTGTGCGCTTTGGCGTCAGGAATGCTGGACGGGATGATTATTCTGCGTTGAAGAAGGCGCCTTCGCGTGGGACGGTGGTGTTTCGGTGAAATTGTACACATCACCAGGAAATCACTGGGGAGGCGTTCGCCAAGCGGGGCACACCAAACAGGATAGTTGAGCCTGAGAAAACAAACGACTCGTATGTGGAGGTTACGACTCCGCGTCCTCGTGACGTTGGAGTGATGAGTGGAGCAGTCACGCACTTGTAGTCCCAGCGTCGCTTTCATTATTAGCTGACGTCACCTACCAGCTTCTACTGCACGATTATATACGTTATTGCGAGGCAGAGTGTAGGCGTACCGATTAATTGTCGCGCTGCTTTGTGTCTCAGAGATAACGGTAACAGATTGCAACCGAGTGGTTTCGCGCAGTATGCTCTTCATTGTAACGCATCTCTTTCATCCTGCTTAAATCCTCTAATCCTTATATCTCTTTGACCCAGTTTGAAGCAAGTTAACGAGGTTTTCTCAGTGTGATGCGTCCCACATTTTCTAGCTCTATCCCCTTGTGATACAGATAACTCGGAAACATTCACCGGTTAAATTGATTAACCTGCTAGTAGAGAAGCGGCCTCGCCCCATGCTGAGGGTGCTCCACTATAGACGAAAAAAAGTAACGTTTTATTTGGGCCTCAAGCCCAAATACTGACGTGATCACCAAAACCCATACTGTTTAGGTTACCTTTCATTACATGTTTAGGGGCGAAGCTCCTTATGCGTGGCTTGTGCGTCCCTCGTAGTACGTAATCAGCCAGTGGCACATACCCGAAATAGCGGTCCTTACGATTTTGACCTCCACGGTAGTTCCGGTGAGAGATTTCTTCTGTGCGTTGTTGAACAATAAAAGATAGTGCTCAATGCACATGTTAATGGCTGATAAGGGGGAATGAGAGACGGGAGCATTCGGCCTTTAGGTAACGCGCACGCTGCGATCCCCATTAGCAGCTATTGGCATGTACATTGAGCATGATCTGACAAGAAAGGGTTGCTACGTTATACTCGCTGGGTGTAACCTCCTTGGTTTTAGAAAGGTTTAGCGAGCGTTGAGCCACATAGCCATGAAACAGTGAACTAGTATATACCATGAACTCCAGGTGGTTAAAGGTGGGAAGTAAACCCGAAGCGCAAGCCGTAAGAAAGTTTGCATGTGCCACCTCCCGTTTAGTCCTTGGAATGTCCGCTGGATGGCGGTGCTTCTATATGGGGAATATATGATGAAAAGATGCGAGATGGTGGTACTTGGAGTGCTGAATAAGTGGACGAACGGACACACAGACAGATGCATGGATGGAGGCATGAACGGACGCAGGCGCGGATGCATGGATGAACGCAGGGACGGACGCACGAACAGACGCACACACGGATGGGTGGATGGACGCATGGACGGTTACACAGACGTACGCAGGAACGGACGGAAGCAAGAACGAATGGACGGACGAATGCTTCGCCCCACTCCCCATCATTCACTCCGTGAATATGCTGCCATTTTTTTGTATTCTGTTAAGTATGGGGCTTCATGATGAAGTAGAAAATATAGGTCAACTACATAACAAGAAAACTCTTATCACCAACTTCAATGAACGCTACTTCATTCTGGTTTATTGCCTCTTCTTTCTAAATACAGTGCGGCTTTACTAACAGTAGTTGAGCGAGGAAAAAAATGATTATAATCCACACCAGGCAAGTACAACAAACTGTTCAGCGAGTCCAGTCCTGCATTATAACAAATTCAAATCAGTGTAAATGAAGATGGACACTGCACGACGATGCAGTCGTCTCTTTCAGTCCGGCTTGGTTTGAGCTAATCTTACTGTGATATAACGTGCAAAGTAACAATTAGAACACTACAAAAGTCTGAGGTAATCGATCGTCCGTTCATACTCGACTCAACGAAATGGTACACGGCATTGAGACTTTTTATTAGCAAGAGTGATGATAGCGCATACGCGTTTCTGCAGGCGAGAATACAATTAGACTCCACGTCTGCCTAGTGTAAATTCAGATGACGGCAACAAAGCAATCATGGCAAGAGATATGCTAAGTTGGCAATAAAGATATGATAGGATCGGTACTGTATAGTCAGTATTAGGTCCTGCTATGGCGTGCTGTCCGCATCGTAGTTATATATCCTACGCGTTTGATACATTTGCAGTTCTAAGCCCACCCGCGCAGCGACGCCGACATCGAAGCACACTCCGAATACAGCAGTTGGTTAGTTGACTTGGTTTATAGCGTTTAACGCCCTAAAGCGACTGAGTCTAGGGAGACATCGTAATGAAGCGCTCTGCTGTGGTACTTGTGATGTTGCGTATATGTTTTCAAACTTCGTGGTTAGGCATCGCGTTGAAGTATAGTCGATTGTTTTCGATAAAACAGTATAGTTACTGCTCACTAATTTGTAGTAACCTCACATGAGAAGGGTATGTAGTCATTCAACGTAGCACTCACGTGCATAAGCACAGCTAATTCAAGAACGTTCTGGAGTAAGTTGGATACGAGGTGTCTAATCAATGATTATAGAAAACCTGGGCCACTTGGCAATTGATTCACCGTGCATGACCTAAGCGTCGCCGTGAAAATAAACATGAGTACGCGTGTCGGCGAAATACAGAGCTGGCGCTGGTGTTTTGTCTGTGTCTTTGTTCATTTTCACCTGAAGTGCCTTGTTTAATACAATTGCTACATACAACTTGGGGCTTAATCCATAAGCACAGCACTATACCTGCAAACTTATAAGCGAAAGCATATACCATGAACAAGCTAAATTTTGCTAAAGTACTCCTTCACTTACATGAACATTCACCATGTGCACGTACAACACTCGAAAGAAGCGTTCAATACAACAACCACACTAAATGTGTCCCGGATCGCTAAGTTTCAGACCGGGAACATGCACGTCGATGATGAACCGCCTATACGGGTCCACTTTATACGCACATGAGTATACCAATTTTATTCCAGGCAGAGATCCAACGAGATAATGTAATCGTTGTATGCAAGTGCATGAGAGCCTTGTGTGCGAAGTGCTGCATATCTCTGGCATGCTATTTCATTTATGATGCGTTCGCGTGGATAAAAATAATTGATGGGTTTTAGGGTACCAAATACACGCCATGATTGTGAGAAATGACGTAGAGGAGGGCAAATTAACGTGCACCTAAATCGAAGTACATGGGCCTCGTGCATTCTGGCCTCAATCGAAAATGCGGCCACCGAAGCCAGGATTTGGTTCCGTGACCTTCTGGTCACCAGTCGAGCATCATGAGAACTAGACCGCCACGGCGGTTACCTCAGTGGCAACCTCAAACATGCCACGCGAAAAAGAACGCCTGTGCGCGTTCAGTGCTCTCCTACATAGAATACTTGCCTATTGGAACTGCAGTAGTGAAGTGCCCGCTGCGCCATCGTTCATCATACTGGAAATCGAGGAAACACCCACGACGCCTATGTGTGGCAATACCATCCTCCACCAACTAAGGCTTTTCACGCGGTTCCGAGGTTTTGTAGCAGTTCACTTTTAGGGACTGCAAGATAAAACACGACAGATATTCACGTCTTTCACGAAGCCTGTGCCTCCGAAATATTTTTGCTTGGGGGAGGTGATCTTTAAACGAAAAGAAGATAAAAGTGATCCCCGTAACTGTCTCTTAGGGAAGGCACTTCAACAGTAGCTCTGAAGAATAGGGATAAAGAGGGATTAAAAAAGATAGGAATTATAGGTATAAAGATAGAGGGAGGAGCAAGAGGAGATAGAGACGCAGGGACAGCCACATACGGGAGTAAGGAGAAGGTAGGAAAGATGGACACGGTCACAGAAGTCCGAGGACGGGGCACCACTCAGCAAAAGCTCTTGTCGGCGTCAGGAGATGGCGTTGGGCGAGCCAGTCGGCCAGAGCTGTGCTGTCGTCGGAGATCGCGAGGGCACAACC
This sequence comes from Rhipicephalus microplus, assembly GCF_013339725.1. Lineage (NCBI taxonomy): Eukaryota > Metazoa > Arthropoda > Arachnida > Ixodida > Ixodidae > Rhipicephalus > Rhipicephalus microplus. Next base: position 92,205,597 of record NC_051170.1, on the reverse strand, counting down.
GGTCGGCACGAAATCCACCGAGTGTTTGTTCGCACGTTCAATGTTAGAGGCGCGGCGTCCTGTCCACCGACGTCAGCGCACGTTGAAGAACACAAGCTGGTCAAAATATCCTGAGCCTTTCATTAGGGTGTTTCTTAAATAATACCGTGGTTTCGGGACGTAAAACCGCAGATATTATTAGTGCTGGTACGTACAGGGAACGGAACTGACCACGTTTCTAGAACAGCAAAACACTGGCATAGTTATCACTATTCGCTCCTCGAATCAACCGGGCTGTTATTGAGTGGACTATCATTTCCTGCTTCATCTCCTTTTGATTGTGGTTTTTGGCGCAGCACTCTCGGCTGACGAGTTTCTTTCGTGACAGTTGTTCGCTCACGTCATGGCTGCCAATCTGGCCACTCTTTTCGGGCGGGCAACGGTGCTACGTACGCATCACGCAAGTGCCTTGCGTTACGTGGCGTCGTTTGCACTAATCGGCTTTTAGTACGCCGTAGTAACCGCGTACGTAACGAGCGTGAAGCGTGTTGCGCCATCTGGTAGATCAAAATAGAAGCACGTGTTGTTGGCAGCCAATGTGAGCCAATCCAAGTGTTATAGCCAGATTATGGGCATATTTTAAGCCACAGAGCCGGTCGGTGCTTGCCCTCTACGGAGGAAGGAAAAAGGTAAGGAGAGGGCATGCCCAGCCGGCGCAGGGCGTAAAAAATGTGGCGGAAATGACATCATGGCGGCCATATTCAGTAGGCACAATGGCGGCGTTGTTATGGTTACGTGTTGCGCAGTGAAGCTGGCCTAGCAGTGAGCGGCCGCGGCTGGCGGCGGAATGTGTGCCTTCCCAGGTCTCGTGCTGAGCCGTGGCGGACAATATCTGTGCTCTGCGCCGCGTTATTGGTTACGCAGTGTTCGTCTGGCTGTTACATTACTCTTAGCAACGTTTACAAATATCTTTGTCCATCACGGGGTTTCAACAGTGCGTAGAACAAGTGCATATCCATGTGTCGTGCGGCGGATGACGCGGATGAAGCAGTTAGTGTTCAGCGAAATGGCGTTGGGTACCATGTCGAAGCTGAATGACGACGAACGCCTTGCAGGTCAGTGACGGTTGAGCAGTGCTCTTGCTTGTGACAACGGACGACGCTGTTGAGCCCAGCAAGACGCCGTGAGGACCATGTGCACATACGTAGTTTCGTGTTGTGTGTGTACAGTAACAACTTGCATGTGCGTATTAAAACACCTTTTCTGTTCCGCTTGGTACACTCTCCACCAGCATTGCATGTAATCTCAACGTAACAGCAACCACGTTCAACTGTCACTAGCACCGTGCTCAAAGTCACCACGGTCACAGAATGCTGACGCAGGTGAGTTTTACGCGGAACACGGATACAGTGGCAGGACGCTGCGTCAGTCGCGTGGCGGAATGCAACCGTAGAAGGCGCACGACCGATCGTGTTGTCTGTACAGTTGCTGAATTGATGACGTGAAAGCACTCGCCGTTGTCAGTGCATCTAGCGCGCGTTCTTTCGTAGTTGCTTCGTTGTCAACGAGCTGTTACTCTTTGTTATTACTCGGACGAAGCGATTTCGCTGAAGGTGTCCCGCTGGCTCTGAGTGATGAGCCCAGTTCCATTAGTTTCGGATCGTCACGACACACGCTCTGCGCAGCCCACGTGCTTTCCGAGCCGGAGAGGGAGTCGCGCCTTCTGCTTCGCATTCATATGTAAACAAGAGAGGAGAATTTGCCTACTCAATATGGCCGACTTCCGGCTTCATCGCTGCTTCACAACGAGTGACGTCAGGGCCTCTCCTTACCTTTTCCTTCCTCCGTGTTGCCCTCGATGCCACCATTTTGCAAAACGAAGTCTCGCGCTGTCGCGAACTTGTTCGAGAGCGGCGCGATCACCTCATACGTACGCGCGCACGCATCTCATGCGTGCGTACGTAGCGGCTGCGTACGTAATGCGATACGTTCGCGTTGGGGTCTGTGCATGCGCACTACGCAGAACGTGGCGTCCTTACGTACGCAACGCCGCCACGTACACAGCGTACGCAGTACTAAAACTCTCTATTATTAGTGCTGGTACGTACAGGGAATGGAACTGACCACGTTTCTAGAACAGCAAAACACTGGTATAATTATCAATATTCGCTCCTCGAATCAACCGGGCAGTTATTGAGTGGACTATCATTTCCTGCTTCATCTCCTTTTGATTGTGGTTTTTGGCGCAGCCCTCGCGGCTGACGAGTTTCTTTCGTGACAGTTGTTCGCTCACGTCATGGCTGCCAATCTGGCCACTCTTTCTGGGCGGGCATGAGTTGTTGCTTTTCCTTCATGCTCCTAACAAGTTCAAAAAAGCAAGAAAAAAATGCTTAGGATTAAATTACTTGGCACTCGCAGTTTGATTGAACAACTTGCGAGCGCCACGCGTAAGCCCACCCACAAAAAAAGGCTTGGGCGTTTAGAACAAATAGAAGATGATTCAGAGTACTCCGTACTGTACTATGGGAGAGCTGTAAGAAGCATTCCCTAAAACACGGCAAAGCCGCATACAGGCGCCAGTCTTCGCCATACATAACTAAATATAAAACAAGACGACCCATCTGAGCGCGAAAAATATTGCCCAAGAACTTCCGATGTCGAAACCAGGCTTTCGCTGCGTCTATCTTGTCTCTATTGATCGCCTTCTTTAAACGCTGAATTGTTATGCGCTGGTTATCTCGAAGCCATCGACGTGGTTTTTGCAGTTTTTGTTTGTCTTTAATGACTGTTTTATCTTTCAGCATTTTGCAACGCTGGAGTGTGTGTAGTGCTGAATATTTGAGATGAAAGCAGTAAAAAATAACGAAATTGGTGCTCGGTAACTAATGTTATTAGTCTTGAAGAGCCAGTCAACAGGCTCTGAAATGCGCAGGAAAAAGCGTTTTTTTTTTCATTTTTCCTTGCGCGGGACCGACCTCCTTTCCACGCGCAGTGACGTCACCTCGGCGATCGGCGACGTGACGCAGCACGCAGCTTGTCGATTGGTCTAAACCAGGTCTCAACAAACAAACGTCACCGTTCGCCGAGTTGACGTCACTGCGCGTGGAAAGGAGGTCGGTCCTGCGCAAGAAAAATAAAAAAAAAATGCTTTTCCTGTGGGTTTAGGAGCCTGTTGACTGGCCATTTCAAACTAAAACTAAATTTAAATGTCGCAGCTGACGACAAGAAAAAAAAAAACATTCTATTTCGCATTTCACCTATCAACTGACGTCAAGGACCAGTTCCAAGCATCGCACGCCTCTTGCAGAGACATACCAGAAGACTCGCCTCGAAGTGGCAGCTGTGCAGCGCTCCTAGCGTAACTTTTTGGAAATATTTCAAGATTTCATATTTGAAAACAGAAGTATTTTGGTATTTTAGGAAGTTGCACGAAGTGGTTTTATAATTTTTAGCGCACAACCATGTGGCATGGCTAGGGCCTTGTGAATATTACTTGCGAATCGTCACGTCAAACCAATCAAAATGCCCGGCCAATCTTGTCAGTATACTACGTGATAAAACGTCACTCCTGATCACAAAAATAGTCGTTGTGTGTCGGTCTAATTCGAAGCTAATGTGGCGTCTCCGTTGAAATAAAATTGTATCAGCCGCGGTTGTTTCGTGTTTCCAGTCACGCAATGAAATCGGTGCATTCTGCAGTTCTGGATGAAGCGATGAAAACGACACGTTTACTTTGTGTCAAAAGGGCCCCTTTAACGCTTTTTATTCGCAGAATGACAAGGTCAGCGAAATAACCTGGACTACACATGACTTCGTTTATAATGAAAATCTCGCTTCAGGCTATAGATGCCGAGGAATAATCACGAAGCTTTCTTGATGTAATCAAGGTATATTTGAGCCAGTACAGCCTATATTTTCACGTACTTTGGACCGTGTAATCTAATAACGAATGTAACTAACTAGATAACTAACTAATCAGCAATCTTCATATTGATCTTATAGAGCAGCAGCGTAGCTTTTTTATTTGTCATTGAACGAGGAGAGGGACAACGTGGTCTGACTTTGTAATAAGAGTTTGTCTATTATTGCTATCAGAATTTGGTATCAATTTGCTTAATGTTAGTTTTCGTTTTATGCTAGCTATCAGGAACAATACACACAAGGTGGTCCAAATTTCCCAAGCTCAACCACTAGGGTATCCCTCATAATCGTAGCATAATGTTTTCAAACTTGGAACCCCACAAAATAATGTTATTAGAACAGCATCCAATTGTAGCGACTGAAGCAAGCATCCCGATGGGGCGCCTTACGAAGGCCTCTACCAGTGATATCCAATTTATCTCATTCCGTAGAAGCTGGTTCTATTTTATGACTGCGAACTTTTTACTCCGTCAATACCCCTGTAAATTAGACATGCATGGCTGGGTCACCGCCGAACTGGGTCGCAGCCGAACACTTAGCTGCAAGTATCACCAATTGTTAACGCCGTAAATAGAAGTTATAAAGTTATGATTCGTGGTTAATTACAGGCGCGTGCCAGATGATAAACGATGCCATCGAAAAACCTTAAACAAGCAAAAAAAAAGCGGCAGCGTTGATTAACTTCCGCTACCTCATTATTTATGTTTTTTTTCTTGGGAACATTGATCGATGACGCTTACACCTTTATTGGTTTTTACTTCCGGTGTTCGTGAGAGTTACAGCTGGTTTCGTTGTTTGCCGAGTGCAGTATATAACGAAAAATGAAAGAAGTTTCAACCACTTGCGTTTACTAAAAAATTGGGCACGTGTTGACGACGCGCTAAAGGAAAAAAAATGACAGTCGAAGAGAAGCAAATGAACAACAACAAAAAAGTCAGTTGTGTTGTGTTGTGTCAGTTGTGTTGTGTTTACAATGTCACTTTCTATACGGCCCAGTCACGCACATGAGCCATTATGCTTATAACAGAATTGAGAAATGAATGACTGGGTGAGTTCCAAACTTACTAATTACAAGCGTCTGTGAACTTGAAGAACTTGATATCCGACGGTATTGTCGTGTTCACTTGATGAAACTTACTTAAAATTCCACGACTCCACATTGATTTAGTATGGTTATTGATATCGTGAAGATTCATTGAACCTGAATGCTAACTCATGTGTTTGATATCGATTGCATAGCATTTTCCTAATTATGAATCCTTGTACTTTGAAAACTTATAAATAAACTCAAAGAAGTTTATGCTGAGGAGGTTCCAGCTTCCGGAGTTCAAGCACATAAACGAATATGATCAGCTAAAAAAATATAGAATGTCACCTATAAGCTCTGGAATTCTTCCCCCCCCCCCATGACGAAGGTCTTCATAACATAGCAACATGCGACTGCTCTGTTTGGCTAAGTATATTATTTCGTAGCTGCGCCATAAAAGGAAAAGCTAGAACACAATAATAATAAAAATTAATGAAATGATTCAGAATAGATTTTAATAATTCAGAACAAGGGAATAGGTAGCTGAATGAAGGGGGGGGGGGAGATTGTCCCTACTTTTTCAGTAAAATCTGCGCGCTTGTTGCCACGTGGATTATATTTTTCTTTAATTTTTTGAAAAATACTTTTTATTTGTTTCTGCTCTCGTACTAGCTTTTCTTCTACCTTACTTTCTTTTTTTGCCCCGCACTGTCCCTTCGTTTCCCGTTCTTTCGCGAGTGTATCGGTGGAGGTGTCCTCCTTTGAGGCACACTTATCGTGCAGTGCAATCCCCATTTTCAGACATTTACTTCTTTCCTTATCAAATAAGCGCCCCCCTCCCGTGCACATACACACTCATGAATTACATATTCACCTTGTCACTTCGTTATTGCTCTCAAAGGGGGAGGGGCGATGATGCGGCTGTAAATATGACATTTAAAACTATGCTACCCAAGACTCTTGATCATAAACGAAGGCTATTGCACAGGATATCAAATAGACACGCCTTACAAAAGAGGGTTGAGTCAATGCGCTGCAATAAGGCTACATTTGAGCTCAGACGAAGAGACAGAGGGCTTCTTTTTCAGCCATTAAAACAATTCTTCATTAGGTTTTTTTATTTAAGAGCAAGCTCGGTACAATGAGGCAACGCTAAATGTTGGGAAAATAACGTAAATGACGGGACTGACTGCAACAAGCCCCCCAATGCGTTATACTTGATGTAAGATAGCCGTGAGTGCATTAGTCGTTAACCACAGCTCCGAATAGGTCTTGACGGCGCCGTAAGACTACCCCCCCCCCCCTAAAAAAAGAAATAAATAATGGCGGCTTCTGGAGAGCAACGACCAATTACGACACGCCGATATCTTTCTCAATGTTAATGTGCAAACTGTAACAGGCGACGTTGCAAAACTGACGCCACGAAGATGCGATTTCCACATCGCATACGCCGATACTCCAACAGCAGGACGTTACACGCACGGACTATCACTGGGTTCGGCGCTGGCAGTGAACGCACTTCTTATTGCATGACGCCGTTTCAATTTCGAAATCATACCTGCTTTGTGTCGTGCACGGTGCAACTGCAGGCGACGGCTGTACAACATGTCTGCGCTGTAACGATAGAAACCAGGACACGGACATTGATTGCAGACATACGCGACTCAGGCAATACACTAAGGTAATCTCAGAACAATGGTGCCAGAATACGGCTTTCAAAGTTATTGAGGTCGTACGAACCCCTACGAATTTCATGAACACCGGTTGATGTCCAATCACTTGACATCTTTTTGGAAACTTTCTTGGTTCTTTGATTCGAATCAAGTTATCAAGATCGCGCGACATCACAGCCACTGCAGGGTTTTCAAGTACGCGATGTTGGAACATGGTGACATAGGCATGTTTTATAGCTATCGAAATTGATTTTGGTTGTGTTTATTACGCTGCACTCACAATGCTAGGTTATGAACGAAACATTGCGTGTTTCCTACGCTTCGCTCAAATGAGATGGGGCGGCCACCTACAAGTTGCTCTGCGTTCTAAAAAAACTGTCGTTTTTTCACATAACTGCCAGATGGCGCCATATCTCACGTATCACCTCCAGACAGAGGAGTATCGATTTTCGGACGGTTTTTGCAGTGGAGCGTGTGCATGGGAGGTGCACATTTGTGGCCTTTTAGATGCGAAGCAGCTCTTTGACTAGCCTGTGTAACGCTGTCCCTCCGTGTGCACGCGTAACCCAGTCGCCGCAGGCGTTGAAGCGGTGCCACGTAGCTCAAGTCGCAGCTGCGCGTTGACGTCACTCTCTTGCTCCCCAGCAGCAGCTGCCGGCTCTTCCGCCTGCTCGCAACACACTTCTATCTCGCTTCACCATCTCCTCCACACGCAACGAGCGGCTGCACGTCGAGGCAACACAAGATAGATTTAGTTGCGCGTCCACAGCGGCCATGCGGACGCGGCCTGCCATTGCGAATGGCTAGCAGGCTGCTGCGGACGCGTTACTAAATCTGTCTACTCGTTCGGCTCGTTTATGTGCGATTGAACTTACACAAAACACAACTTGCCTCCCGCGTCTTTGCGTTTAAAACAAACGTTTACTCAAGTAAACGCTACACCGAGTTTCGCTTTGAAACGTTCTTCCAGCACCAGCGTCGACGCCCGTTTCAACCGGGTCAATGCCGCGGGCACCACTGCTGCTTCGCATCCCATCAGGGTTCCCTTTGGGGAGATGACCCATAACTTTTCGTATGGTGGCTTATAGCACCAGTACTACTAGTAGCGGAATTCAGTCAGCGATTAATGTTTCGATCTGTTAGATTTGCGATCGCAGTACCTTGTATCTTAAGATACGCGATTCTTAATCGAATGTAACGAAAATACAGATACAGATACTCGTCTTAATTGCGAGACGTATTGCGATAAAGATACAGGATAGTCACAGAGTATCGAGTATAGTATATCAGGTACTTTTGTATTTTTGATACTCCTCAGCCCTGCCGCTACCGGAACCCTAAGTTAAGAAGCAAGCTCTCTTCCGGAATTATTTTGAGAGGGAAAATCCTTCAATGCTTCATCAAACGCGAAAAATGACCGTCAGCTTCAACATTAGTGATATAAAAAATCGACGTGACGTGATGACGTCACCATATCAGTCATGATGCCGTCACAATACTCGGAATTCGGTGACAGAGTTTTCTAAAATTAACGAGAGGAAACGCTGGCACTGCGATCGTTTAGCCACCATGACAAGCTTGTCTAGTCTTCGTGCTTGCGGGTTTTGAACATACTTGTGGCTTTATTTATTGATGTGTTTAGGTTTTGTTGGAAATAAGATGACGGACCGCCGTGAATTTCATGACTCGGTTTTAATTGGTGAGCCTGAAAGGTCAAGGTAGTGAAGTGACACTGCTGAACATTCACTGATTGTCGTTTCGTGACAAAGCATCTCCAAGCCACGCGAAGCCAAACGGAGCCGATCAACGACTCGTCAAGTTTGTGCACTATATACCCACCATTACCATGCTGGCTGAAGTACCGTGTATCGATTGCGTGCGCCACAGCTCCCACAGATACTAGCGCCTTAGTTCTCTCTAGTAAGTTTTGTAGGATTTCGTAACTTCGTATTTTCGTAAATACGTAGTTGTGATGGTATATAATGTGACGTTCCATGATGACGTCATCACACGGAATCATCGCTTGGTCAAAGTTTAACCGAATGCAAAGGCATCACAAAAGGAGAAGACGTGCGGAAGGCTTGCAATGCCTCCGATCTATAGGAAGTGATGCAAAAGGATGTTAGGTGTACGAAGCCTTCGGAAGAGGGCATGGGAGGACCAGTACATTGAATGAAAAGGAAGATTGCTCACGCCTTCGATCTGTCTTAGCCGAATGCATAACCAGCCCTTGCGAGCTCTTATTTTAGTATTGCGAGTAGCAATTGACGTGGTACACGATTCGCCCGCAGCGACATTCGGACGTTTAAAATAATCTCAGCTCACTGACCAGTATTCCTCTATCAGGGACATCGTGTGCAGGAATTGGTTTTTTATCCCTCATGGCGGGAACGAGGGAACGCGACGTGCTTCGCAGAGTGGAGTCGAGAGCGTCTCTGCAGCGTCGGGTGTAGATGGATGCGACGGATAAAGAACGGAAGGAGCGAAGAGGCGCAGGGGCCCCCAGTGCAGAGTCACCGGAGTCGGCCGCAAATTAGCTCGCCTAATGGCCTCTCCCCCTTCCACTCTCGGTATATATAATGCGAAAGTTGCTGACGCGCCAGAGAAGCGCTGCCTCACCATCGACCGTGCAGGCGACGCCGCATAGCACAGTGCAATGCCTCACTTCCTCGCGTTGTCGGGATGGGCAAGTCCCTCCCATCTTCGCGAGTGTGCGGACGATGAAAATACCAGAGGCCGAGCAAGTGACATAGCCATGTTAGATAGCTTAGCGCACAAGTGGAGTTTCTGTATGCTACTACATGCTCTCGCTGAGTTTTCGGCCAGAATACCCGTAGAGTATGATCAAATAACTTCCTTTGGGGTAGCTTTGGTAATGCGGTCACATAACTAGAGTGGCAACTACAATGGAACGAATCGCGGTTAATATACTAAAGGTGCCTTGGCGTGTGCAAGGCATTCTATCTATCCAAGAAAGCATTAGAAAAATTCTATCCCAGCCGGGTGGTTGTCAGCGCTTACAGCTGGAGCCTCTAGGGAAGGTTAATAAACATTTACAAACGCCAGCAAGCAGTATTGGCCTCGAGGACATACCGTGGCGCCACCTACATGATGACGTCACTCTTGGGATGCCGGGTTGTGTTGTCAGGTAGAACACCGCATTTTCTGCGCTTTTGCTGTTGATACCGTGCGGGCTTTCCTTTGTTTCGAAGTACAGTAGCGGTAAGACAGGCAAGCAAACTACGAGTTGGTGCCCCCGTTGTCACTCTCGTGTCTAATTTGCATCGTAAAATCGTGACTAAGAACCAGTGCAGCCATGGGGTACGATGCAAGTGGCGTAGTGAAAGTAGAGCTGCCGTATTGCACAACTACTACCCTATCTGTGACGTCAAAACAATCACAGCGCTGGCCTCTCTAGTGGAGGCTCTCGCGCCCAATAGCGAACATTTGCCAAAAGCTAGCCCATTTAGGCCAGTGCCAGATTTATTTCGGCGAAACACATTTTGAGAAGTAGAGACAATACTGCAGCAGTAGATCAACCATATTACTGTCGCCATATTTAACTCTGCGCCATTGCTTTTGTAGAATTCATGCAACAGGATCCGAGCTAACTCCAATGTTTTTTATATTCTATTGCACATGTCGTTTTTGTTAGTTTCATCAGTGATTGGATTTTACTTAGATTTTCTCTGCGATCGTCCAGCTTGACAGAATGGTATTTGTGATGACTACTCACGAATATGGTAAAAGGAAATCACGACTGACTTTTAATGCACAAAAAGATTTACAATAACTACGATGGTTGATGTCGCCCGCGTTTTCATAATGTTCGCTAATGCGGCTTCTAATGCCCTGTTGGCATATATTTTTGTATGAGCTTTTACCTATCTACATTTTTAAAACCTCTGAGTTTACATTTACTACAATAAAATAAAACTTGTACGGAAATCGTTTGAAACCAGAAGAATTCAGGCAAATCTACGTGTTGTCCATTATTATACTACAGACACGACTGTACCACAATCCCTGAAGCTTCAAAACACTAGCGTGGTAATTTTCTCGAGTAACATTTGTAGGAAACTTCAAGATAAATGCAAAATAATTTGGAATAGCGACACGTTTTGCTAGAAAATTGCTGCCCAATCATGTCTAACATGTCTTAATGTAATAGGGTAAACCAACGCGAAAATTATACCGCAGGGCGTCTCAGCAAAGCAGCATAAAGAGCTACCTCAAAGACCCGTTTTTAATTTCTTTATTTATATTTGGCAATATGTCGCAAGGTTTTCAACTCAACAATGAATAGCTATGCTGAAGTATTCACTGCTCGAAAAGTGTAACTCCCCCTACAGCCAATAATCTCGAGTCCATTTCCTCTTATTTACCTCATGCCATGCGTACAACACTTCGGCCACTCAGAGTTATGTGCTTCCACATTTCTAATAGTGACAAAACAAGAAAAAAATAAACGGGCAAGTGAATAAAATAACTAACGAGCAAATAAATAAATAAGCAAACAAAATCTGCCCTGGCAGGCATGAGAAATCGGGAATGCGAAACGTGAACGTGGATTATGTCAATGGACAGGGCATGAATTATTGATGAATCGCAGGAACCCCGCAAATGCGATGGTTGACGAAAAACAACGAGGGTACTGAAGAAGTGTGACAGTCGGGAAATCAAAACAGAAACGGAACTCAGGTACCTGGTATATGTACGCTTTTAACAGCGACAGGTATCATCACGTCTCCTGAACTCTCCAACCTTAGGGAGTGTGGTGTTCTGTTTATTCGACAAATGTCAACAACAACAACAACAACAACAACAACAACAACAACAACAACAACAACAACAACAACAACAACAACAACAACAACAACAACAACAACAACAACAACAACAACAACAACAACAGCAACAACAACAACAACAACAACTGTGCAGTGGGAAGCCCGTAATTCAGGAAACATCGCGATACCATCCAATAAATCTGCGACTCAAGCTGTCAAGCAGCAACGATTGCAATTACTTTCTTTTTTTGAACGTCAGCGCGAAAAAAAAAAAACGAGGATGCAGAGAGACGAAGTGACAACACGAGCGCTGACATACACAACATCAGCGCTCGTGTTGCCGCTTCTTTCAGTGATCTTGTTTTTGTGTTTTTTTCGCCCTGCCGTTCATGTTCAAATATGCATCGCCGACTTGCCCAACGTCGTGCCTTTTCGCAGTTACTTCTCTTATTAAAAAAAAACAAAATAAAACACCTATACTGACCAGGTAGGGCGTGCAAGACAGAAAGAAGTAAAGATGCCAGGAACACTGACTAGCAACTAAGAAAACCGCGCAACGGTGGAGAAAAAAGAAGGCTCAAAAACTTAACAGCGAATACCCATGCAATAGGCAAACCCATTCTTCCGGCACGAGTAGTGTTATAGGTGAAAGATAACTATTCAGCTACCTGATTTCCTTTCTATGCACGTTAATCAATGGTTGGCTCATTCATTTGTCTATTAATATGATTTATTTTATATTTGGAAAACAATATGAAAAGGAAGGCTACGTTACAACCGGCTATCCCAATATCAGGGTAGTAATGTACAAGATACAGACAGAGATTCCAAAAATTAAGAAGAATAAAGAAGAAAAAATAATCAGATGTGCTATGTACATATATATAGAGGGCGTATAACAGCCTATGCACAGCCCATGGGTAAAGTATACATGAGCACAATCTATGGGCACAGTGCAGTTCATACAGCGTGATCACATCGCGGATAGAGTCGATACAGATAACGGCAAGGAGCAATAAGAACTGAATACAATACATTAAATTTGTGCCCATTAAAAATCACGAAGGGTGCTGACTGCGCGCCTTTGCAGGATGTGGTCACGGTCTGAGTACTTAGCCAATTGTAAGGGGTCGCCCGTCGAGGCGTTTCAATCGTTCATCATATTGCGGACATTCTATAACCATATACTCAACTGACGCATCGACATGATCACAGCGGCCGCAGTTGGCAGATCAGCTCTGGGCTGTCTACCAAGCCCGCGAGGTGAATGAGCAGCTCGGCATCTCAGTCCCCACGTGGGAGCGGCCCGCAACACAGTGATCTGTGTTTTGGAGGACCAAGTAAAAGTTTATCCAATTCAATCCACAGTGCGTGCGGGGACGTTCTTTTTATGCGGCATAATAAGTGAGGTGTGTATGCAACGCCTACTCGTAGACGGTGCAGTAGTTAGTCAAATACTTAATCGATCTTTTCACCGGGTGTAAATAGGGGGAACTGATATGTTTTTCGCTATCGATGCCACTATTAATATTATGCCATCCTTCAACCTATAAACGCGTTTTTTCCTTGCTGTGCTGGTAAACAATCACGCATTCAATAAATTATGGTTTCACACTATCGACAAAGCGAAACTGGATTTAGATGGTCAGCTATTCAGTTAGCGATGACTTCGTTCGATTAATGTATGCGTAACACGACAATTGATTTGTCCTACCTGTTTGACCAGGTGCGGACTTATACTTACCTGTGCTCATAGAACGTTGCGAGACATCTGGTTAATATGGTTGTTTTTTTTATATGATTCTCATTGGTTTCATTCGACGCCTGTATAAAGAGAGAGTGGACATATATGACTCAGGGCACGTATGATGGCGCAATGCTTGGTTGCGATATAACTCCAAGGAAGGATGGTGGGCTGACACGGAATTGAGGCTTGCCTTCTAGAGTACAATAAAGCCACGTTGAACAGCCGTATGACCATCGACGTCTAACCGCCTTCCAGTACAAAAGATGTAAGCGGCCGCGTGCAACACTTCCTAGTGTTTAACCACTCAATGTTCTTTTAGTTACAATCCCTAAATTCTCTGGACAACAAATAACTTTTACGCTAAGCTGTCTCTCTCTCTCTCTCTCTCTCTCTCTACATATATATATATATATATATATATATATATATATATATATATATATATATATATATATATATATATATATATATATATATATATATATATATATATATATATGACGTAAGAAGGCAGGGATGGTTAGTAGAAGCAGAGAAGGAAGAAGTCAGAATGGAATAAACATGGCGTATGAGCCAGGCCACGTCTCCCATTCATCGTAGCATCACACGAGTCGGCAGGATGAAGACCTCGCAACCACTTCATCGCCCGGCCATCATCATCGAAGACCTCAGCGAGACGCAGTGAGCGAACGCGGACCACAGAAGAACGCGGACCACCAAGACCACCAAGCATCATGACAACAGCATCAGACGACCTTGACATCCCTAAGTACACCGGAGCAGCGGACGATGGGCCTGTACAGGACAGGTTCTGCCTGTTCGAGCTCCACGCTACCGCTGCATCGTGGTCGGATGCAGCGGTAGCGTTTACCCGTTTTAATGACTATGACCAAGATTTACTCATTGCCAACCATCTAGAGACAACCGCACACTATCTTCAATTTCCTAAGCAGTTCTCAAGCATTCGAAAGCCTAACGCGAATCGACAAGTGGCTCAAGACAAAGTGACACATGCGTTTACTTACAGAAGGCCATGCGAATATTGGGAAAAACCCAACCGTCAAGCGCGTCTCCTTTCTACACGAAAGCCGGCATTTCCGAAGTCATCGCTTCAGCATATGACACGAGACGTTGCTCAACCACCTGATGCCCTTCACTCTTCGTCTCGAATACGTGGTCCACCACCTGGGTTTTCGTCACGCGGTTTTTCAAGCGCTCCTAGCGCTCACCGCTTGCCCTGTAAGGACGCCGTATTCATGGTAGATGACCTGGCGCATCGAGAAAATACCCCGTCAAGCCGTTCTTCTTTCGTACGGTTTCATGCATCACCGTCCGGTGCACACACCCTCGACAGTCCAAACAAAACAGAACGCTCAAACGCATCGAATGTCGCACGCTACCAGGCGCAAGGACCACTCGCAGTGAACAGCAAAAAGAAGCCCCTGAAGAGCTTCCTGTCATTTCTACGGCACCGCAGAATTGCCAAAATCTGCAGTTCAAACCTAGTAATGCCATTGTCACCTGTGGTGCCCACATGCAGAGCTCACCAATTCATGAATTGAACGAATTAAGAAGTACATGATACATCAAACCTCGTACACAGTTGTCTTTCGGAATCGTGCGTAATGAACCACGTCACCGAAGCCTCTGAAGAGCCTGCTAGCAATGATGATGCATTACCAGCTATGCCCGACAAGCAAGACACCAATTCACCAAGCATCAGCTGTCAACAGGACACGTCAAACACCGAAGGAAATGAATGCCCCATTCCGGAAGGGGCGCCACTACAGCCATCTCTTGAGCAGCCTCAGCAAAGCAAGCAAAGCCAAGTTCATAAACCCATGCTACAACAAGATAAACTGCAATGAGGGCATCGGCAAACGCCAAATTCAATGGAAGCGCGTTCACCAGTTGAAGAACATCGAAAAATAAGATCTCCAAACCAACAAGACGTCAGACACTTTCGGACAAAGAAAAGTCGCCAGAGACGCTCCCAGCGCCGACTGCAACACCAGAGAAAGCGCCGAGAAATACGCGGAAGCACTGCTTGCAAACCGCAAGCACTCAGGCACTTCGTCACAGTCTGTCTGAAAGCACGAAAGCAAGAAGCACCAGGATTCCACAATTCACGACAAAAAATACAACCTTGATGACATCCGAGCTGCCGATGCAACAATGCGTTCCAACATTGCTCAGTTCCCAGAACAGTTAAAGCAGTATTGTCAGTGTTCATGTGTAGCCACTCTGTCCGGAACGCAACAGTCAAGCTCGTCCACCAGAGTCGTCATAAAGATCGCCGGACAGCTCCCTCGGCCTTGAAGATTTAGTGAGATTGTGAAACTCTGCTGGGACGTGAAACTGTGAATTTGGCCATTATTTTGTCTGTTCTCTGCAATTTGTTGTAGCTTGTAACCAGTGCTATCTTTTGGGGGGAGGGGGAATCCTGTGACGTAAGGAGGCAGGGATGGTTAGTAGAAGCAGAGAAGGAAGAACTCAGAATGGAAAACAGATGGCGCATGAGCCAGGCCACGTCTCCCATTCATCGTAGCGTCATATATATATATATATATATATATATATATATATATATATATATATATATATATATATATGACTAGAAAGAAACACCCCCTTGAATTTTCTTATTGTACTTGTGACCAACCGCTTAAGCAAGTAGATGAACACAAATATCTTGGCGTAACATTAACCAGTACCTTAAGTTGGAACTCTAACATATGCGCTGCCGCTTTCCGTAAACTTTGTTTATTACGACACAAACTCAAAACCGCTCCCTCTGAGGTTAAATACTTAGCATATACTTCTATAATTAGACCTAAACTTGAATATGCCTGCGTTATTTGGGATCCTCACACTAAAACCAATATCGAATGCCTCGAAAGAATTTAAAGAAGGGCCGTCCGCTTTATTTATGGTATGTATGGTCCAACAGACTCCGTTTCTGCCCAGATGGAAAGACATGGTATCCCAACATTAGAATCACGACGTAAATCATTTAGGCTAAAATTACTGCACCAAATAGTTAACCGGAAGCTCTTATTTGATCACAGCCCCTACATTAGTCGCCTGGAAACACGGCGTGGTCATCATTCACACTCCCTTGCCTTAACTCCGTATTTCTCCAAAACTAATCTCTTCAAATTTTCGTTTTTCCCGCGCACAATCTGTGAGTGGAACAATTTACCGTTTGCCGCCCTGCTGTCGAAAGATTCTATTGACGCACATGTTTTCCTGAGGATGTAAAAATGTTTTGCAGTTTTTCTTTCTCTTACTTTCAGTGCCTTGTTGTTTCCCTTTGATTCCCTTTGCGATTCACACAATCCCACTTAAATCATTGCTGTTACGATAAGTTTGGTTGCATTGTTGTTGTATGTGTGTGATGATTGAATTATTGTATGCTGTGTGATGTTTGGCTTGATTGCCTTACTGCCTGTACCATTCCTGCTTGGGCTCCATGCCTGCAGTATCTTGTAAATAAATAAATAAATAAATAAATAAATAAATAAATAAATAAATAAATAAATAAATAAATAAATAAATAAATGAATATATATATATATATATATATATATATATATATATATATATATATATATATATATATATATATATATATATATATGTGTGTGTGTGTGTGTGTGTGTGTGTGTGTGTATATATATATATATATATATATATATATATATATATTTTACAGCCTGTAAAACGAAGGCAAATGGAAGACTATCTAGACGAGCTAGACCACAATAATAGCAACAAATCGGAGCAACCGGAACAGCAGGTATGCTGCTTAAGCAACCTCAAAAGAAGCGGTAAGCAAAACCAGAGCATATCATCCAAAACCTACCACAGGAAACTAAACAAATACCCGGTGTTCAATGGAGGTCTTTAGGTGATACACGACAAGGCAAAGGATATAGAGCATCAGTTGCTAAGACTCGAGACACCATGAAAAAAAAAACAAAATAACTGCGTGTCTGCAATGCCTGCGTGCTCTCCAGAAAGCGGCCATGAAAATCCAATCTCCACCCATCCCTACGTTGAAATGAGAAACTGAATCTCATAAAAAAGAAGAACTACGTACCGAAACCACGAGCTAACGCGGATATGGAACTAGAAGGAAGCAGAGAACGAGTCGACTCTCTTCAATTTCCAAGAGGTTTATCCCCCGGGTTTCTGGAGCGGACGAGGCTCATTGGCGGTGCGCGGGCCGACAGAAGTCACAGAGAGCGAAAAAAAAAGAGGCCTTTTTTTTTTCTCTTTCTTTTCGTGCATGGAAGGCAACGTGAAGGGTGCCAAGCGAGGCTTAGCAAATACCCCGAAGATTTGTTCGCGGCAGCGGAGCAGCGGACCGGGCGCACAGAGGGACAGAATGAACCGCGAGCTCTCAAAATAGAGAGAGAGAGAGAGAAAGAACCGAAAAATTTGGCAAACCATGTAGCCTTCTACACTACGTGATGCATATGTCGAGAGCACTCTTTGACGCTCTCACCGGCAGCTCAAACTCAAAAATAAAAGTAAAAAGCGGCCGAAGCTCGGGGGTTGACTTCCTTCTCGCCACCGAGCGATGCAGCGCGGAAGCCTTCAATGAATAGGTAATGCGCCGCGCTGGTACGACGGCGCCGTCGGATTCGCAAAAGGATTGCCTTGCCGCGCCTATATATTCCGTTTTATTTATTTGTAGAGACTTTTTCCACTGCGTGTGTCGCGAATTCCGGCGCACAAAACGCGACGACGATGAGCGTTGGCGACGACCCAGACCGAACACGCGCTCTTTTGCGTGTCGCGCAGTACGTGCGTGCAATACCTTGCTTCCGGGATTCGAGACTCGGCTTTATTGCTGGGGCCAGTTATATTTTGCACTGTCGAGAATCTCTTCCGCACGTCGGCGGTGGCGCCCCCTGCGCTGCTTTGCGGCGCAGCTAACTCGAGGAGGCTCTCGGAACCTGCGTGCTAGCGCGCCCACACAATTGATTCGTCGGACGAGTTTTTTTCTTTTTTAAATATCGCGACCGAGGAAGGAGAGTTGAGGCATAAATAGCGAAAATGTCGTGCAGTTTTATGCAGAGAATTTGCTTTGAAGTGACCCACTTGAAAACGTGCGTGGGTTTGGTCGTTGGGAACAAGATTTAGTTTATATATACGGGGCGAGGACATGATCACGGCCTTGCAGCACTTTCTTTTCTGTATAGTAGGTATGAAGTTCGCGCACCGAATGCTCCAGAGGGAGCTCCGCGCTTTCTATCACAGGCTGGAATAAAGTGAATTTTGTACGCCTACGCAGACGGACGCGTGTTTTGTAATGCGAACCGTTCTTTTCATTAAAGCTAGGTTCGCGTACAGTATAGACACACGTGCCACTCAGATGGTGCAAGTATTTCTGAGCCAGCGAAAGGTTTTTTTAAATTTGAAAGTTTGGGGACTCCTCTGAAGAACCTGCGTCTACGGCGCTGTCGCCGTAAGTGTACGTTCGGCCTGGACAGCAACAGAAAAAACAGGCTGTCATTGTAATGAGTTCTGAAATTCTCACTTGATACGAATACTATGATCAAAGTCGGCAAACAATTTGGTCACTCGCAGTACTATAGGCGTTCGCACGCGAGGGCCTCTGGGATAAGTTTGAAGTTTGAAATTTGTCTGTTATTAGTACAGACAAGAAAACATCGTTCTGGAACCCAACAACAACAACAACAACAACAACAACAACAACAACAACAACTTATTATTATTATTATTATTATTATTATTATTATTATTATTATTATTATTATTATTATTATTATTATTCACTCTTGTTCCTAATTTACGTCAACGATGTTTCTTTCGCAGTTCGTTATTCATCTTCTCTCTCTTACGCAGATGGTATGAATGAAGATATTTAAGGATATTCGTTCAGTTAACGACTGTCGCTTGCTGCAGTCAGATTTGTGTTCTTTCTCCGAATGGTGTAACAACATTAACCTTTTTCTGGATACGCCCCGCCGCGGTGGTCTAGTGGCTAAGGTACTCGGCTGCTGACCCGCAGGTCGCGGGATCAAATCCCGGCTTCGGCGGCTGCATTTGCGATGGAGGCGGAAATGTTGTAAGCCCGTGTGCTCAGATTTGGGTGCACGTTAAAGAACTCCAGCTGGTCGAAATTTTCGGAGCCCTCCACTACGGCGTCTCTCATAATCATATGGTGGTTGGGGATGTAAACCCCACATATCAATAAAAATCAATTTTTCTGAATACCTCAAAGACCAAATTCATCAATATATCTCGAAAAACATCTGTCGTGTCGTTTCGATTCCGTATCGTATGTAGGCTTGTGAGATCGCTGATGTGGGTGTTGATTTGATAGCATGCTATATTTTTCTGGTCATACTAAGTGTGCTGCCATCTGAGGCCTTCGTTATCTCGGCTGTGTTTGCAGAATCTCTCGAGAATGCAGTTCTCTAACAGTCTTCCGCAAAGTGCACACCGCAGTGTGTCTTCCTCAACTTGAGTATGCATCTGGGATTATGAATGACATTGCGAAACATAGCAGCAATGCCATTGAGCGAGTGCAAAAAAAAAAAAAACTTCCTAAGAATTTACAACCATCGCTGTAAATGCTTGAAATGAAATGACTCTGGATCTCATTTTAACACTGCTAGATTATTGTTACTGCAACTTCATTACAGCTGATGCAGTCACGCTGACTTGCTTTTCGTTACAAGCAAGTTCAGGGTATGAAATCCTTTTCTTCTCAGTTGTAATATTCTTTGAATTCCCCGGACGTTAACCAGAGAGAATCAACCGTTCCGTGTAACTTACAACTTTTTACAACACCTTTTACAACTTTTACACACTTCTACAACTTATACAACTTTTCACAAAATACGAAGTCTCTAAAATGTAACCTTTCTTGATCTTGATGCTTTTCCTAGTCAACAGTCATTATTTTTATCTGAGTTTTTTACTCCCATTTTTGTCTTTTTATTCATCGCATTTCGCGTTCATCTGTTCTTGTCTGTGCGTATTCATTTTATTTGATTTCCTTAACTGAAGACTATCTGTATTATATAGTTTATTTTTTATGTTTTAGTTTTGTGTGCACCTGGAGAAAAGTCTTGTGATTGTTCTTGGACAGGTTAAATGATTGATTGATTGATTGACTGATTGATGATTGACCTTTGCAAAATCATTCGTAAAGCTTGCGAACAACTTCCTCGACGTGATCAAGGTGTATTCGCGCGTCTACTTCAACCCACTCTTGGAGCAGCCACAGCCAGCGTAAACAATTGTTCCCACAGCATCGCCACGATGAGTGTGAACTATCGGTTCGCATTTCTAGGGCATACGGATGAGTGGGTATTCGTCGTGAAGGACGCGGATCGTCCTCCGGGGGCATTACGCCAAGCCACGTCACTTGTCGCTCGCAGCGCGCGTGTCGGTTTCGAACACGCACCGAGGTGAAAAACAAGACAAATATTAAATCAGAAGAAGACAGTGAACGGAAGGCAGATGTTTCAGAAACTGAAAGACTCTCCATGCTGCCGCCAGTCACGCAGTCGCCGCTAGCAAAGCAGGGCGACCACGAAGTAAACTTGCGTGGAAGCGAGTACGCGTAGGATGAGCAGCGTGAGAATGAACCGATTTTTTTTTCCTGTATGGGATTTGGCTGCGTGTTGTTGTGAGTGTCCTAGAAGCTTACTTTATTCTGCTCGATGGAGCCGAGAGCCATCGCCTCTCTCGTGGAGCTCCGGCAAAAAACCGCGTTGCGTGAACCGCAACAGGGTTATTTACGGGAGCAGCAACAACGGCTAATGCGATTTCCGGGAGCAAGAAACCGCAGGCACGCTCGATGGCAGGTGGGCTATGTGTTCTCGAGTTTATTCGGTTTTTTTTTTCCTACCTGATTCACTTGTTGAGAACAGGAATAGATACAGAGAAGCCACCGCAACTCTGGCTCTTTCGTACTTTATGTGTTACATCGAAGTTGAAAGAAGAAATGAGCTGGCGTACTCCTACAACGTAATCTTGTGTTGCGCAGAACGGGAGGCCAACTGGAAGTGCCTTGTTCGGGCCCAATAATGATTGACCTGTACGAAATAATAATGAGTGCGGGAAGCAAGGTTGCACTAAAGTGTGATGGCAGCAAATGATGGGATGATAAACGCTAGACGTATACACAGGTCGTTTGTCGACGGATAAAACGTTCCTGTTTTAATTTGTTTTTTTTCTTCTTTTTCGTTTTTAAATGACTCTTTGCTTCTTAACACAAAAGCCTTTTCAAGGAACGAGCCTGAGTGTGTGCGCCATTAGTGAGGAAACAAACACTGGGCTATTTGGTGGCATCTGTAGTGGTCTAACTGATTAGACGGTGAAAGGCGAGAATGCTGAAATTTACGAAAATAACTTCGCAATCACAATAAATTGTTACGTACAGAATATTGTAAGTGTAGTACTATGCCCATATGGTTCCGGTGGCTGCGGGAGGAGACACCACAACCTTGCCGGCGGCCGTGATCTGTGATCTGGGGCGAGAGCTGCGGCACTGGCGTATCTGGAAAGAGAGGAGCCGCCACGCCTCTCCTCAAATTAAGTCCACACTGCTTCGGCTCTGTTGCGTTAAGCGGGCATTAAGCACAACCGTTTCACTTTCGCGCACCCTGGACCCTCTCGTGGTTGGTAGTTCACACGCGCTCGACGGTCTATACTGGCCGGTGCTTAGATGCAGCCCTATAGTGTATAGAAATGGGGTACTAAACCTCAGCTGTTCTAAGTAGACTCGGTGTCATTATCAATGCCAGGGAACCCCAAGTCTTGACACTGACGACATACCTCACTTAACCAACAAGCGAGTGCCCCAATGAGATTTCCTTTTACTTCTCTTTTCCCCCTCCGTAGTCCACCGACCCGAGAATTACTGTCATAAAGATACAGACTCCCTCGCCAACTGACCATGATGGTTACTCGCCCGTGCACTGTTTGTAAGTAGCAAACGTATAAAGTCCCGAACACGGTTCGTCCTCTTCTGTCGAACGGAAAGGAGGCTGTCCATTCGTTTACTCTTGTTTGTCGGGGAGCGCAACGACTGTTTGGAAGTCTTGGGGATGGAAAAAAAAAAGCAAGGGAAGGCGGGGAAGGACAGCGTGTACCGCGATAAGGGCATCCCCGTGTTCGGGATGACCGTGCACTTCATCTTACTTCCGACCTCCGCGGTCCCGCTCTCGCTTTGACTCTGCGACGAGGTGCAGGCGGGGTGGGGTGGGGCGTGGTGTGCCAATGACTCCCACGTGCCGAGAACGGCCGTTTGCTTTCCCGGAGCTTCGCGTCCACGGCTCAGGCCTTGCTGCGTGTGTATGGTCATTGCGGCATGTGGTGGATACGAGCTGAGCCCCCTCCGCACACCCCGCTGCACAGTCGGCGACAGAACGAGACCGTTTCCAGTATTCTTCCTTAGGCTGCTACATCCTCCTACTCAGCTCATTGTTGTTGTTGATGTCCTTCTAGATCAGAAGTTGGCACGCTGCAGTTGTTTTCTCTCTATGTAAGGAATCATAGCGTGGTTCAAATGATTTCTCGAGTATCATGATGCATGGCTTTCGTGCCAACGGCCAACTATGCAAGCATTTGTCTAGTACGTGCTACACAGAGGAATCCGCAATGCGTCCCGATGACCACTGAACAATGGCTCGTCCTAGCAATTGCGGTACATGGTCTCCACAGCCATGATTTTGGTACTGCGGTGACAGACATAACCGTCATTTATGCGCATGGCTTTTAAAAGTACGACGTAATTGTTTGTTGCGGGCTTCGGCTTGGTACTCGGATGCGGTATAACGTCTCTGCGATAAATTTCATTTAGAGAGGTTCAAGTCAGGGTCAGCTAAGGCAGTAAACGTAAAAACGTTGAATTCGTTGCGAAGACATTGCAATGTTTGCACGTGTCGTAATATTGTGTCTATTGGTATATGCAAACATACGAATATTTCTTAAAATATGTAGGCAATAAGAGCAAGGACGAACTGTGTTGTTTCAGTTCCGATCGGTTTAGTTAATTCCGTTAATTTTTGGAAACATAGGATGGCATGGCCAGTTTGCTTGCGTGTGTTTCGGCAAATAATAATTTAATGTAGGAAAACTGGCAATGCTTGAAAGTACAGATTCGTAACTGATCTCGTATGCAAGAACACACAATGCATTCGCTGAACTTTAAGGCGCACAAAGCTACATAGGCTCAATACTCTTATGTTTACCATCGGTTGGTGACCACTTCTCGAGTGATTACCTTTCAGCAAAGAATTCATGGGGCGCACGTTAGAACACAGAGAATGAAAACAATAGTCTTGCTGTTTCAGACCCGACTTATTGCAGAATTCGTTTTTACTGAGTTTGTCCGATCTTAGCGCACCATGTCCGACAATATGACATGCACCGATTCACACGGAAAAACGTTCTTTTAGACCAAGCTGTTCCAGTCATTACGAAGTGCTGACTGCTGCGTCAAAATGCGGAGACCTGCCGAAAGGGGCAAACAATCAATCACAAACAAACACGCGATGAGTGCGCTAAGAAAGCAACGCATTTGCTTCTCTGATAAAACGTGTACAAACAAGAAAATTCCGACAACTAGGCGTGGGATCCGCACCCCAAAAGCTACCGGATTCTTTCAATGAAGTGTCCTCCTCCTCATCCTCCTCCTCCTCCTCCTCCTCCTCCTCCTCCTCCTCTTCCTCCTCCTTCTTTTCCTATTCCTCCTCCTCTGCGAAGCTCGTTTTCTAGCTTTACCCAAACGTGTATATAAATTGAGGACTGCAACATTACTGACGTTGCGAATACTTCATATGCGTCGACGCTCAGATGTAGGTTTTATGCCTAAATTGAGAATTAGTCAAGTTTTCAAATTTGATCCTAGAGATCAAGGTTTGCACACTTCATATCACAGCTGCTGCACTTACACACGAGCAAACAATGAACTGAAAAAAAGTAAACAGTAATCAAATGGCAAGGGACAACAAATCTACCACATCACTCGTAACGCGATACGCACAAACAATACAGGCATCATGCGTTAAGTGCCAATGTACGACAGTGCAGCCGACTGGACTCGCCCTACGACATCTCGTGACGCCGACAAGAGCTCTCGTCGAGTGGTGCCCCGTCCTCGGACTCCTGTGACCGTGTGCATCTTTCTTATCTTCTCTTTACTTCGGTCACTCGTTGTCCCTGCACCTCGCTCTGTCCTTCCTCTCTCTATATATACATTTTAATCTTAGCCTTTTAATCCCTCCTTACCCCCATCTCTTGTGAGCCACTGTTCAGGTGTCGCACCTGATGCAGATAGTTACGGGGCTCACCTTTCTCTCCTTTTCCCTTTAGGAAGCACATAAGTGCAAATGTGTATCTCGAGAAAGAAAGAAAGTAACGAGGGACGCTCGCTGAAGTGTGCATAGCATATTCCAATGTTCACGCGTACACAGAAAATTTCGCTGCCGTACAAAAGCTTAGTGTTTACACGACCAAAGAATGAAACAGAACCAGGGAGTCGTTCTGAAGCATTCAAGAACCGTGGTTTCATGTTGCGCTGGAAAAGAAGATAATAATTAGTGGCTTCGTACTCTTTTTTTTTGATCGGCAACACAAAGGCGGTACTTTCGTTCTTCCCCCAACTCTCCGTAGCGCACCTATTGTCCTCCCAATGCAGCCAGAGAAATGCCATCCCCATTCTTCTTACCAGCTAGTGTCTTTCCCTCTCACCTGAACCTTGCGCACGCAAGCACTTTTGATATGGCCCTGTTGCAAAACACGCTTCTTTGGCACTATGATTAGCGCGGAGCCCAACGGGGAGGGGGGGGGGGGCAATCCCCTTATGCGTACGTCGCAGGCTTTTATTTTCGCGGCATTGCCCCCCTCCCCTTCTTTTTTTTTTCTTTAGGCTCATTTGAGAGGCTTTGTGAACGTCTGCACGTTTATGAAGCTGGCCTCCCTCTACGCACAGTTCTCGCTCAAAACAGAAACCAGACGGGGTCAAAAGTACCTTACCCACTTCTAGTTTATATTCTCATCTTTTAAGATGGAGTGGAAGCAGAATAAAAGAAACGTCTGTCCTGTTTTGTAAAGTTTTAAGTCGAGAACAAAGGGTACGCCGCAAGTTGTTGCGGATTGCTGTTGCGTTCCTAATTTCGCCTGTCTATCCCTTTTTTTCCTCGTTTTGTTTTTTACTAATGCCCTGCGATGTTTTTGCATATGCGCTTGAGCGCTCCTTTTTGTTCAGTGGCGAGCTCGGGTTGCAATGAAGCGTATTTGCTAAGGTTCGGGCTAATTCTTTTTACCTCCGCCTTCTCTACTTTCTCTCCGCTTTCTCTATTTATTCATGCTTGACATTTATGTATGCTTTGGCAAGGTTTGGAGTAGAGAATTTATAGACCACCAGTCGTATTCAATTGAATGATCGCAAGCTTGATCAGCGTTGGGAATCGATAAATATTGGGGGTATCAGTTGCGGCTACCTCCATCAGGCTAATGCAGCATGGACAAACTCCCGTTCCGCCAATGAGGTGTCGCCACGGCGGTCACGTCACAAGTGAGAAAATACCCCAATATAGATAATTTACTAAAACTGCTCCTGCACGGGCCGTATTCAGAAATGAGCAATTATTTAGGGTATATATCGATTCTAAATGTTGTATGAACTTGTGATCGTTCATCTGAATGCAACTGATGATCTAGAAAAATTTACGTATCATCATTTGTAGTACTGACTCCGAATCTTGCCAAGACATACATCAATGTTGCGCACAATTGTCAAAAAAAAATGCGCATATAAACATGTCATCTACGGATGTCACCGTTATAGCTCACGTTCCAATATAGTTCCACCCTTACAAGGAAATTTAGGAAGCTGGCACTGTGATGACTATCATGGCACCTGTAGACAAAATAACGTAGTTGTTGGTATTTGCTTCAAGACTGTCTTTTCGAAACGGACGCCACTGAATGACGTTATTTGAATTTATAAGTTGTACATTTTATTTGGTTAATCCTTCTCGCTGTTCCTCTCTCCAGCCACGTAAACACATATAGCGCGAAGGGGTATCAAACACGAAAACTACCACAACTCAAATTCACAAACTGCAAGGGGAACAAAATCTCTGAAAGAGGCCTGATTAGAAAAATCAAGAAAATCTACAATTCCACTATCGTTCTCTACCGTTCAATGGTTTCAATTCATAGATTCCAGAAACGTTTACGACACAAAGAGGTTCACTACGTCGCGCATTGTCTTGACGCGTAGCGTCCACTTCAGAGCTTTGCCTCGAACGACGTCGACGGATTTCACCAGGCGAGTTTTCGCAATCGCCGTGCCATATTGACGCTCCCCGATACGTTCTCGCCACTGCAGCGTACCACACGCAGGACGCTAAAACGGTCGATAAATGCGAACGCAGTAAAATAGAGAGTAAAAAGCGTGATTGGCCATTCCGATCTATCGTTGGAGGTCCGACGATGCCGAGCCGCCTTCTCTGACAGCTCTGCAGGCCGAGGATCGCGGGAGTATACTTTCGATCCGAGCTACAATCTATACGTTTAAGTTCCTTCCTCTTGTTCATTTACTTCTTCGCGCTGCAGAGTTGGTTGCTTACCCTTTCACCCACGCTACGTACGCTTTATATTGTTACGGGAGAATACTCATCTTTCTCCCTCCCCAGTGGGAAGTAGAGTTGGAGAACAGGTCGCGTAAGAAATAGACACGCATATGTGTCGCTTTGCCGCATTACCAGGGCCAGTGTCTTCGCGCTGTTCCTCAAGTCGTGAAGCGAATCACCGAGCTTCTGCTCCTAGGGGTTGTAGTGAGCTATCGTGATTCTAGCTTTCTCTCGTTAGTCGACGACGCTGGTTGTCGCTGCTGTTGTCCCAGTTGCGACATGCACACGTGGCGGGCTGGCTACACAGGACGGCACGTGGCCGCATCTGGAAGAGCTGTAAAGGACACCGCGACCGAAAGCCGCAGGGATTGCATTATTTCTGGCTTGTGCAACGATGCAAAAGAAAGATCTGAGCAGAAAAAGGAAAGCGAAGGCAATTGAAAGATGCAAGAATACAAGTTGGTCGAGATGTTTCTTCGCTGGCCAAACACACGTGAGCTGTTTTGTGATTATTCGGTATTACTCTCCTTGAACAAGAACGCCGTAAAATGAATAAATAAATAAATGAATAAATAAATAAATAAATAAATAAAAATAATGTCAATGCAATTATTGGGTGAAAAACGCGAGTTGGTGGCGATGTTCCTTTTGCTGGGTGATGCAAGTGTGCTGCTAAGTAATTAAGTGTAATTACTTTAGCGGAACGAAAACGCGCTTTTACGTGCCTGAGACTGGAACACCGAAAAGATCTTGGGTGCTATGAGGGATGATCCGAGCTCCTCGGGCAGACGAGTTTGCTGCGAGCTCGGTCTGCGGCGGCCATGACATGAAAACAGTGCCAAGTACGTGATCGCAGCGTTGATAAAAATGGCTACAGGAACACGCGTGGCGTTGGAAATGCATGCGGGACATTTGCAGCGGTTATCAAAAAAAAAAAAAAAAACCGCGTGTGAACACGTTCGCGCTGCCACTAAGTCAACATTTTAACAGTGCAGTGACGTCAGCGTGATTTTCGCGCCATCTTTTTGCCAACTCCACACGCGCCTCCTACAGGCGTGTTCGTTGGCGTTTGCATGCACTTTCGCAAAGATTCTTTCTTTTCACCTGGTTTTAATTAAAGGACAGCTATCTCGGGCGCAATTAGGAAGCCCTTGATCAGTACGGAGCTATTAAACGTAATCCTGATTAGCAAGATACTAATCCTCATCATATTGCTAAGATCTAGTTAGCATGGTTTTGCTTTGCATGCTCGTGATTAAGGCCGCGTTAGTTAGCGAGGTTACGTTGGCTCATCGACCAGCATGCTTTAGTTAGCCTAGCTTTACATGGCTTCATTAGCGGTGGCATTCTTAAAGGGCCACTCACCAGGCCCCATAACAAATTTTAGTTAGACCGTGCAAGCTGTGTGTCCGATGAAGAACAAGAGGCCAGAAAATGTTTTTCATGTACGGTTAATCACGAGCTAAGGAAAACTGGTATTTCGAAGCGGCACGAAACGATGGTGCAAGGAGGCGAGCTCGAAACCCATGCCGCTCGCCCCTTCGCGAGCCAGATCTCTTCCCCACCCTCTCCTGCATCTGACCAAGAGGTCAAGTGCGCATGACGAGCCCGAACAAGCTCAACCCCCGCACACGCGAGTGGCATCGTTTTGTTGACCAGCGTTACTGTGTGGTATACGACCTGTCTATGCGGATGGTTCGGAACGAAGGCAAAACTTTATTTCAAATATTCTTTTTTTCCGGTGAAGGTGGAGCCCTCAATCCAGGGCGCCTGTGGTCTTTGTCATCTGGATGGTTCGGAAACGCTGGCTTAGATGCGGTAGAATAGATGAGCATAATGAGAGCTCGAACGCGCAGGAGCATTAATTTATTTTCCAGGCCAGGCGTCTGCTGAACGCGCCGACCGCGGGGACACGAACTCATGTGACACGCAGGCACATTAACTCCGCATCTGGTTGCAGTTCACGGGGGAAAATGGAAACGACGCACGCATTCCCTTATTGCATCTCATTATGTATCTCTTGTTTTATTCATCAATTCAATAACAAATTACATAATTACACATATGCCAAAAATTTTCGCTATGTCACAGGCTACTGTTGGCAACGTCAGAGCACAGTCGTCTACGTAGAAAATCGACGTCACAGCACCGCCGTGTACGTACGGCAATTCTATAGGTGTACGCCATGTCCTCACTCTCTGGGCGCGCGTCCGCGGAAGAAAGAAAGAGCAGCGTTCAACTTGAAAATTGACCCTTTTCCATGGCGCGTAGCGTTGCAAATTTTCGCACTGGTGATCATGAACACCCCATGTACACATTGAAATTGTCAGCTCACAAATGTACAACTTGGTGAGTGGCCCTTTAAGATGTGGCGTATATGTAATTACCTCGGCCGAAACACGTAGCCAGACATTTTTTTTTTTCGGAAGGCGCTTCTTCTTGATTTCGGGAGGGGCACCCCCTTGAAATAGTCATTTCTCGCGGTCTATGCGGTGACAAAAAATTCGGGGGGGGGGGGGGGCGAGGCTGGGAGGGGGCTCCGGCCTGGTATGCCATCCCGTGGCTACACCCCCACCTCGGCCTTCGCATGACTCTGCGTAATTAGCTTGGTCGTAGCATGTCCTGGCCTAACTAGCCAAGTATAACGTCGAGCCAAAATAGCTAATTAGCCATCCGCACGTGCTCGGGTGCTAGCGGTCGATGACAACAAAGACGACGTGCACCAGCCGAGAAGCGCGCTAGAATGTACAGGCTCACCATGATGATTAAAACGTGGCCTTGGGTTTAGCTGTGGCCGCGATGTTGTAAGTACTACAACATCGCGCTCGGCCAGTACTAATCTCAGTGGCCACCATGCTGATTATTCTGAAACAGACGTAGTGCAGGCATTGAAACCTTTAGAATTAATTTCAACACCCTGTGCCACTAAGAAAATATTATTATTAAAATTTCTGATACATTTAATGTATGATTTTACTTCTGCACTCAGCGAAACAACAAACGAATGAAAGAACATGCCCCCGGTTTGAAAATACCACCCAACTTAGTCGATTGTTTTAGACGCGATGTCTGGTTCCATCATAACCAAAGAAACGATGCGTGTGTACTGTTGGCTCATTCAAAAGAGGTTGTCGCCAGGGCTCGAAAAAATACTGAGTTTCACATAACACGGGTGAAACTCGGCCGATCCTGCATAGCACCCCTTGTTGTTTTCTTGGTAACCATATTCAGAGAGGCGATGAATGCGATTAGAAACAGGATATAGCACGAAGAAAAGCAGGCTCATCAATATCGAGGGACCGACACGAAATAAACAAAAGAAGTGAAACGATTTAACTGGAAGAATGGCTTGGTTGAAATGCGCGAAAGGGCCGTAGAGATTAACGTGAATTTTTCTTCGCGGAAGTTGCAAAAATAAAAAAAAAGCTGCTTCTCTTCGCATCATAATTTTTCCAATCAGCGACGGTATTCGGTTAATGCCTCTGCGTAAGGGTGAGTGCAGGCTCGCCAGCAAAAGCTTAAGTAAATAAATTGGCAGTTTCTTGAACTTTATATAAACTGTATAAAGTTCAAATAGAAGTACCACCACACCACATTTACCGTAACCGAAATCTGTTTACTTGTTATTTGAATATGTCTACTAAATGTTTCGAATATCTTACTGAAGGTACATAGCTTCAGCAGCTGCGTGAGATTTTAATCAGTACTTAATGTTATAAGTAACGAAGTAATCATTCCTCATTAATGTATTATAGACGCATGCACATCCATCAGTGTGTTAACGCCAAGTATGGCTGTAAGCGGCATTAAACCGATGGAGACATAGCCCGCGATTGTTCCACCTGAGTATCTTTTAGTCAAACACTATGACAGTCATTTCATTACTGAGAGCATCACATTGCTTAGTTGAGCACACAAATGCGAGAGGTTACTCGGCGCGCTCTCCGTGGTTCCGTTCTAAGAAATGTAGTAAATAACTCGAAGCAGTGAAAAAAAAATGAATACAAAAACGAACATGCACAAAAGGTACATAGCTCTAGTCGTATTGATGATGATGATGCCTCTACCATGGCTCATACCCTCTGAGGGGGATTGGGAAAGATTCATAAGAATTTTTTAGGCAGCTCAAGTACTGTGTGTGTTCCTTCTCTGTCATCGTTTTCTCGCGATACTTCAAGTTATTCGCCTCATGAACCGATTCGCCCAAACCTACAAGTTATTGCTAACAAAGATTTGTTCTGACACACCAGGGATGAAACCATCCTTTTGCTATGCTCTCCAGAAGCAAGCTCATTTCAGGACAGCAACGCCCGGGCCCACATGAATTGCACTATGACCCGTTTCACTGTATTTATTTCAGGTTCAAAATACAGCTTTATAGCCTCGCTCTGAACACTTGATATTTATCATCCAATTCATACATGTCCGTAAGGCGGTCAGCCCCGCCGCTGTGGTCTAGTGGCTAAGGTACTCGGCTGCTGACCCGCAGGTTGCGGGACCGAATCCCGGCTGCGGCGGCTGCATTTCCGGTGGAGGCGGAAATGTTGTAGGCCCGTGTGCTCAGATTTTGGTGCACGTTAAAGAACTTCAGGTGGTCCAAATTTCCGAAGCTCTCCACTACAGCGTCTCTCATAATCATATAGTGGTTTTGGGACGTAAAACCCCACATATAAATCGATCAATCAATCAATCAATCGTAAGGCGGTCCTTTAGTCTGTAGATTAGTGGAGCTTCGGTGATGCCTGTTGCGTTCAGAAGAGAGGGATAATGTGGCAACTTTTACTTTTCGGAGACAAAGTGAAAAAGAAAGGGAATACAGAAAAGACATGGACGTTAACTAGACTACGTTCCGTTGGCCACCCTGCTCGTGGAGACAGGTTCAAGTCGATTAGAAAAAGAGCAAGACCAAGAAGAAAAAGCATGAGTATGCAGCTGATCACTCAATTCAGTTGTCTTCAAGAACTTCAAAACGTCCACTGTGGGGGTCTAGCTAGTAGTGTATTGCGCCGCTGACTGGGAGGTCGCTGGTTCGATTCCGACCGAAGCGGTTGTATGTAGATGGACGCAAAATCCTACAGGTACTTGTACTGTGTGATGTCAGCGGACGTTAAAGAACACCAGATGGTCAAAATTTAAGGAGCCTTCCACTGTGGTATTTTGCGTAATCATGTCGTGAGATTTAGTCAAAATTTCCGGAGCCCTCCACTACGGCGTCTCTCATAATCATATCGTAGTTTTGGGACGTTAAATCCTACAAATCAATCAATGTCGTGAGATTGTGGCTTTCAATCCCTATTATTACTATTATTATTATTATTATTATTATTATTATTATTATTATTAATATTATTAGACAATGTGTACTAGTATGCAGATGATACGGTGCTATTAACACGTCACATACGTTATGTAGGGGCAATTAATGCTCTTCAGAGTGAAATTCATAATGCTATAATATTGTTTGAAGAAAACTCCGCAATTGTAAACGAAAAGAAAACAAAACTTATCTGCTTTCGAAGCCCTCTAAAACACAAAAAATGAATACACCAATTTTTCTCCACACCGGACATTGCAATCCATGCAAATGTTCTGCAGTGCAAAATGTTGAAACATTCAAATACCTAGGCGTAATTTTTCATAGTGGTATGTCTTGGCAACATCACATGGCATGTATTTGTTCCAAACTGAGAAGTGTGGCATGTCAGCTTTTCAATATAAAAAGCTTGGTGCCTCTACCAGTGAAAAAAAATGATAGTTCATTCATTTGTATATAGTGCAGTGAGATACGGGATAACAGTTTTTGCATTTTGCTCAGAACGCTGGAAAACACGCATTGATAGTTTACTTCGAAATATTTTAAAAAGTGTAGCTTATGGTATAGTAAGATAGATGCCAGTACTGTTTTTCGGGATTTGGGCTTTTGTGTATTCCAGGATTTGTTTATTAAGACAGTTGTTCTAAGATACAATTGGTGTGATGACTTTAAAGTGCCACATGCAATGCATCGACCCCTGAGAGAAACAACGCATTTAATAGTACACCGGTTCTTTACCAGGTATGGAGAAGCATGTAGAGGTGTATATATTCTAAAATTTCTGAATGCACTACCTGACAAATTCCTTCATCGAGCTCAAAAAGGCAATTAATAAAATTACTCGCTGAGCTCTAAAATCACATGGTCTATTTGTATGTCACGTATGCTCTGTGTCCCTCCTTTGTTCCTCTTTTTTTATTTCCTGCCTGTAAAAAAAGTATTTGTGGTAATCATTTGTCTGTTCGTTGGTAAGGAAACAACAATAGCTTTGTTACCTTGTATCCACATCGCTGTAACCGTCTCTGTCGGGCCTAGTCGCACAAGTTATGGGGACTTAGACAGGCCCGTTTCTTTGCATTTCTTATGGTTGTGTACAATAAATCATCATCATCATCATCATCATCATCTATATTATTATTATTATTATTATTATTATTATTATTATTATTATTATTATTATTATTATTATTATTATTATTATTATTATTATTATCAAGAACTGCAGAATTGTTTGCATGGCTTTCCGGGCTGACGAGCTTGGAGGGCAGGCTGAGATTCCTTCAAACTGAGCCTCTTAGCCACTGTGCAACAGGGTGTCCTTGAAAACGCCTTGGTGACCGACAGTGTGTGAGAAGCGAATGTCTAGCGCGTTCTTGTAGCTGCTTCGGTACGTGTTCGTCCTAACTAGTGCCTGTTTCTTTTTTTCTTTTTCATCTCTCCCCTACACCTTCCATCTCGAAACAGGTGTGGTGCTAAGCGAGCACATCCGCCATTACGAGCCCCTATTTTTCAATCACACCTCCTTCCGGGACCAGCACCACCGAAGCAAAAGGTCACCCAAGCAGGACATACGCCTGGTGTTCGCCGCACACAACAGGTGAGCCATGCACTACAATGTCGACAAGCTACAAAGGGCGGGGGCTTGCAAATATCGGTAGTTCGTGTTAATGGTAAGAATAGCGTGAAAAACAAGGACAGTCCAATACTACAGTACATTACTGTTATGATGTTGGGATAGCCTGCTCTAACGTAGCCTACCTTCCCATGTTCTGCCAATATAAATAAAGGAATGACCCGCACACCGCCGTGTGTCTTTTTTAACTCGTACCCGCATTTTTCTAAATTATGAATTCTAGCGAAAAAATAAGAAAAGTAACTAGGGAGATTACTGATTTATCCTGTTTCTGTAAGCTTTCGTCTACTGTATAGTATTTATTTATTTATTGATACTGCACTCTCAAGCAGAGACTATAGCAGGCGTGATACATTGATACGTGATATTAAAAAAGGCACAATAGTTTTCAAAGAAAATACATGAAGTGAAAAATAGAATGCGTGCAGATAAAACAATAAGGCTAAAAAAATGAACAAGAACACAACAAAATTTACCAGTAAATAGTAACTGTAAAATGCAAGAGTACAAGGACAAGCTCAATAAACACAAAAAAGAATGTACTTTCAAGGAGAAAATTTATCAAATTGAACAACCTTATGCAATAGTTTTGGAATGAATAATAAAAAAAGTATATTCAACGGTGCTAACGAGCTACTGCAAATATTTTTCAAACAAAGAAGGGGAGGATTGTGTTACAGTATTGTCGGAGAGGTTATTCAAATCAACAATAGTTCAAGGGAAAAAAGAGTATTTGAAGAAGTTATTTCATGGAAGTAAAAGGGTTACAGTGAAAAAATGTCTTTGCCTGGTTTTGGTAACCCTGAGAATTATTCATAATGGGAGAGGAGTCTATGGTATAATGCCCTTTAACTATTTGGTAAAATAATTTCAGCTGGCAAATTGTACCCCTATTGCTAACTGAGGACAACCCAGATCGTTTGATGAGTTCAGTAATTGATAAACGACCATATGAGTAATATACGTAACAAACTACATTTTTTGTATTCTTTCGAGTTTGCTGATATCTGTTTTGGTGCAAGGGTCCGAAATTGGCATGGCTTATTCAATCATAGGAGATATAATTGACTGGTATGCTAGGAAACGAACGGAAGGAGTTGATAATTTTAAGGATACTCTTAAAAAGAGTAATTTCGGCAATGCCTTATTCGTAACAACATCTATATGTTTCGACCCTATTAAATTATTTGTGAACCAAAGACCCAGGTATTTATACTCATCGACCTCTGAGATGGTGTTTCCGTTTGCCCCGTAATGAAAGAAAAAGGTTTTTTTTTTTGGGGGGGGGAGGGTTATTCGCATAAAGACCGTCTTGTCGTAATTAATAGTCATCTGCCACTGATTACATCATTATATGATTCTTTGGAAGTTTTCATTTAACCTAACCTGATCCTCGATTGACCAAACTCTTTCATAAATAACGCAGTCGTCTGCATGGGGTTTGATCTTAACAATAATATCACTGGTGATGTCACTCATAAATATAAGAAATAATAGGGGCCCAAGCATGGACCCCTGAGGTACGCGAGAAAAAACGTCAACTTGACGTGAGCAGGTGGCATTTAAAGAAACGTATTGTGAATAGTTCGTAAGGTAAGCTCTAATCCATGCCAGTAGAGTATTATTTGTTATAAGAAAACCTAGTTTGTGAAGTAATTTATTATGCGATACTTTATCAAAAGCCTTACTAAAATTCATGTATATAAAGTCTGTCTGATATCTTTTATTTATACCTACGGCAAAATCTTGTGTAATTCCGACTAATTGTGTACTTTTAAAACACCCACGCCTAAAGCCAGGTTGTGCGTCTGTTAGAACTTCACACTTTGCAAGAAATTCGACTATATGTTTATAAATTATGTGCTCGAAGATTTTACATAAAGTAGATGTCAATGAAATGGGCCGATAATTTGCGATGTCGGATTTATTACCAGATTCAAAGAGTGGTTTGATTCTAACGGTTTTTCAGTCCTCCGGCAACGAACCATCACCGAGAGTTTTTGAACAATACGAGTAAATACTTCGAACACCACTCTGCATATCTTTTTAAGAAGGCGTTTGGGACATCGTTTGGGCCAGGGGATCTTTTAACATCTATGTTGAGCAGAAGGTTTAAAATACCCTGCTCAATGGTTCTCACATCAGGCATAGGTGGCAAAGACAAATTGAACATGGGAAGAAAACCATCATCTGTTGTAAATACAGATCTAAAGTGTTTGTTGTAAGCAGCAGACACAGCTGTGTCATCAGTAATGATATGCCCGTTTAGCGAAAACGAGGTAGTGCTGCATGACCATGGCTTAATCGATCTCCAAAACTTTTCAGGTGACGCCTTGATAAAAGAGGGAAGTGATACACCATAGTATTTTGCCCTATCCTTCCGAGTTTATAATTTTAGCTTTGTTGCTAATTTAGCCATTGAATAATTCGGTGTAGAGCAAAGCGAATTTCTGGCCTTTTCATTTTTCAGTCTCTTAAGTTTGCGGTTAGCTGGAGCGTTTTTCGGGTCATCAAAGCATTTTTACCATTAACAGGCGCAGCGCATCCTGTTCGACAGCTTTGCTGATATATGCGTGCCCTGTTCGTAAGTGATAAGTGGACGGCACGCACTACACTATCGCAAAGGATTGCCGCTCTTCGAGCTTCACTGGATGCTGATAGTACTATACATTCCTTAACAACGTTTTTGAAGGCTAGCCATAGATCGCTTATAATACTTGTGTTTTCTGAGAAAGCGTTAAAAGAGAGGTCCAAAAAGTCAATAATTGACTCATCACCGGCGCGAGAAAAGTTAGGGTACTGGCGATCGACAGTGAGCTGATCATACGAAGCATCAGGTAAAACCACACCTTCGCGATCAGATATTCCCGGTACAACATCGCACAATATATCAATTTCGACAGTACCACTAACAAAAAAAGAAGTTTATTATTGAAATTCCACTTTGAACTCTAGTAGGTTGAGATACAATCTGTAGGAAGTCGTAATTAAAAGCTATGTCAA
The DNA here is from genome assembly GCF_013339725.1 of Rhipicephalus microplus. Lineage (NCBI taxonomy): Eukaryota > Metazoa > Arthropoda > Arachnida > Ixodida > Ixodidae > Rhipicephalus > Rhipicephalus microplus. The sequence goes on along the minus strand of NC_051170.1, from coordinate 92,168,879 downwards.
GCATTTTTGTGTCACTTAGATCAGAAGACTGCGTAGAGAAAGTGTTCCAATTGATATTTGGAAAGTTGAAATCACCAGCGAGAATTAATCTGTCTTCTAGTTTTATTTGACAGGACATGTATTCATCAAGATTTTCAAGAACCGAGACAGAGGAGTCAGGTGGCCTATAAAAAGCTACGAGAATGTATCTCATTTTGTTAACATACATAGTGCAAAAAATGCTTTCAACTCCTGAAATTTCAGGCATTCTTACAAGTTGTAAAGGTACCCTAAATAATATAGCAACCCCCCACCCCCCTCCTCTTCTTTCTCGGTCTTTACGAAAGCACATGTAGTTTTTCGGAACATATTCGCTGTCGGTTATGTCATCGCTTAACCAAGTTTCTGTAAGCACAGCGATATCTGGTTCATGGGTAAGAAACAAGGCTTCAAGCAGGATAGATTTATTTACAATTCTACGACAATTTACGTTAAGTACAGATAAATTTTGAGTAATCACTTTTTTTGTCATTTGTTACGCTTTGAAATCTTATACCTCTTATTGTTGGTTTCATCCCAACTATATAGAATATCGTCTAGGTACAGCTTATCATATACCAGCTTGACTTTTGAACCATTTTTCTTTTCATGTGTAGCAGTTTGTCACAATTTTTTCCGGGTTTCTCTAACACCGGAAGAAAAATCCTCTGTGACTGAAACAAACGATCCCTGTAGCTTGAAACATGCCATAATTATTGATGTTTTTTCGCGATAGTCCAACAATTTTATTATTACAGGATGATTTTAGCAGTTTTTTTACCTTGTCTATGAGACCACTCTATGCTATTGACCGAACTAGAATTTTTTTATAAGAACAAGTTCTCATGAATATTAATGATGAGACTTTTATTTGTTTAAGAGACGGCTTCTACAATACGATATATTATTGGGTTATTTCTCCTGCTTTTTTAAGCTTCGCTACTGTTAATTTTATTTCATCTACTTCATTTTTTAATGAAAGCAAAGGAGGTAGCTTACGTTCGAGATTCCCAATATAGCCGTTTAATTTGGTAATGTCCCTTTTAATTTCACCCTGTTTAGCTAAAACATTGTTGATTGATATAGTTGTGCCGGATTGTCCTGAAAGAAACTGCATCAACGAATCCTTTTCTGTCGGTCCAGAGTTAGATTCAACGTCGCCACATGCAAAAAGGTCATCCTTGAATGTGTAAAAATGAAATGTGCAATGCTGTACAGTAAGACTGAAGTGTAGTGCTGCATAGTAATACTGTACAGTAATACAGTAGCAGGTTCAGCTTTTGTTGCAAGCTTTCGTGTGCAGTCCGTCTATAGTTTAGTTCACTATGTCATTATAGTAACTGCAGCGGGATGCATGCCTGCATGGCGCCGCTGTTTTGCTACGCATGCGTGTATGCAAAGCGCTCAGCGATTGAAATCACTTCGATGCACGGCGGCGCCCGGTGCACTGGCACTCCGCGTTGCGCGCCCACGCTGAGCCATGTTCCCCCAAAAAGTGGACGGCCCCGCGGATACACCTCCACATTAAAAAGAAAATTCAAGCTAGAAAACTCCCAAGCATTTTCCCGAGGGTGAACATGGTTAAGTGCGAATACACGGGATGATGCTATGAGGGGTATTTATTAATTCGCACTATTATATTTATTAATTACACTATGGTGCCTTTATGGTGTAATGGTTCTTGGGAATCGCAATTTCATCACACGGGGGAGTTTACGTTAACTCACTGGCGAATGCCAACGGATTTTAACTTTACTCCCCCTCACGACCCGCTCTCGACGGGAGACTGAAAGAGAAGGCGGGCGCGCGAGAGAGAGGGGTGCGCGCGCAGCTGCAGCGAGCGAGGAGAGCGGAGGAGCGAGCGAAGGGGGATATCAGCGTCGCGTCCGTGGCTTATTCGGTAGAGCGTCGCGCTGCGGCCCGCCAAGTCCTCTTTGCTTTAAAGATAGAGAGAAGACTGCGGACGCCGCCGACGGCGGTGGATGGTTTGGGGTCGCTTATAAAGTGTATTCACACTTAAAATTTTGATAAGATGGTGTGTTGATGAACTGTGAGAAAAACGGCGCAATAATCTCACTCCTCTCGAGCAACGTTGCTCATTAGTTGAGGAGCACTTGTTTGTCGAGACCAGTCAGATTTTGTTGCGAATATATGGTTATAATAAGTATCCCGAAGGAGCTCAAAAATAATATAATACAGACAACGACGTTATGAGTGTTGAGCCTGTCTATATCGATTACGCGAAAGGATTGCGTTGGTTCGAATGCTTACCAACTTGCCCTATACCTTCAGCGTACCCCATTGTAAGGCACGACGAAACGGTGAAATCGGTAAACACATATCATGAAGTGAAATATGTTTCTTAAGTGTTCGCTTTCATACCAAGTTCGCCCCGCCGCGGTGGTCTGGTGGCTAAGGTACTCGGCTGCTGACCCGCAGGGCGCGGGTTCGAATCCCGGCTGCGGCGGCTGCATTTCCGATGGAGGCGGAAGTGTTGTAGGCCCGTGTACTCAGATTTGGGTGCACGTTAAAGAACCCTAGGTGGTCGAAATTTCCGGAGCCCTCCATTACGGCGTCTCTCATAATCAAACGGTGGTTTTGGGACGTTAAACCACACATATCAATCAATCATACGAAGTTCTAATAAATGCGGTCAGGCGTCTGATTTCCGAAAATCAGAAACTCTACTGCGATATTTTGAATTGATGACATCGATTTGTACTCTCGTGAGCAATATGAGCTCGAACGCGTGAGTTCGTGGCAAATAGCCTCAAAACTGGGATGTCATGATACGTAGATGGCGCTGAAAAAAACCGGCGGAGAAAGGAGGGGCTCTATTTTGCTTACCTACTGGCACTCTAGCATAATCGTTGCTGCGAAACAGTTGCTGATCGCGTGCCATCGGCTACTAGCAATGATAACACGAAAAGCGAATGCATAAAAAAACAAACTAGTGAAAGACGCGTATCAAAATGTTCAACGACCACCGCGTGAACGTAATAAAACCGTGGCTTCTGCATCACGGTAGGCTTCGTCACAACCGATATCTTTGTAACTGCATATTCCTGATGGGTCATCGATTGGAGTTGTGCGCACCGATGTGAGCTCATATCACCGCTAGCCAACAGCGACACACTAGTGATAAGCTTGATTTCGCAGCAGCAATATCTAGGCGGCTGTGTAGACGTGACCCTTTCCACATTGTTTCCGACAGTGACCGTGGCGAATAGACCGATGCCGGGTTCGAGGCTATTCGTCACGTGCTAACATGTTCGAGGTGGTATTGCTTATGCTAGTGCATATTGTTTCAGTCTTGCAGCCTTGAAAGAGACAAGAGAACTCGCCAAAAATCACCTCCAACGCACAACCACTGTTCACGGATTTTTCATCGCAACCTGCCTTCTTTCTCTTCTTGCCGTTCTTTTGGATATGTCCATATAGTTGCGGACACAATTTTCACTGTGCTTTATTGTATACCAGTCAATTGCTTTTCAATCGGGACAAAGACGTATTTACGTCTTCACAACGGCCGTCGATTGGTCGCGCAATATATTACGACCTTCTGCCACATTTTAAACGCAACGCTTGGTTTTGCACCACAGCACGGTTTCGTTTATGTCAGGGGGTCAGCCAGTTCATGTTCTGCAACGACAACGATGAAGGTGAACACGCGAAGGGAAAAAGGGGACAAACGTTTTCGGAAAGCCTTATTGAGATGGTTGAGGACGTAACGTTTTCGAGCTCACCCGATCGAGCACACGTGGCCGTAACGAACAGTGCGAACCGCTTTAGCAATTCTGGGTGTATCGAACCAACAGAACCGCTTAATCTATAACACGTGCGTTCAAGGAGGCTTGTACAAATTTAATGAATACTAATATGTATGTATCGTCATATATGAAACAGACTAGTCTAAGCTGCTTCTACTGCATAAAAAAATGACCTAATTCATATACGAGTCTCGCACAATCACACGTGTCGATCATAATTAGCAGACTCGAATTTTCATAACGCTCTTCTACCTGGCCCAACGCATTATCTAGAAGCTGGTTAAACACAATCCTGCATGTTGACAATCAAAGCACGACTCGTGGACGTCCTCTCTAGCAGAACAGCGAATCGCAACATATATGTAATTCCAGTTAATGAGCATATATAAAGCACTCGGAAAGCTTATTGAACAACCGCACAATATTTAGTGGTCTTTTTTTCCATTTTCGTAAACTTATACTCGGGCTTCAGCCTTCTTGGGTGGTTGGATATATATCTGGTAATGGCAGACACGTGTTCATCGATTCGTGGTCAATTCTGCAAAATGGGTATGAGCGCTTGCGATGCAAAGATTTACGCGTGCGTTGTACAGTTTGTACATACGCCTCCTATCTCGACAAGCACTCAATATAGCGCTCATCGTTGTTGGGCTGTTGCGTCGCACTAAAGCCTCACTTCGGAAGTTTAATCTGCTATTTAGACCTGCATATCTTTTTATACTTGCTGATGTACAGCTAAAAATGGTTTATGGAAAGCGGGAATTTTTTTTTTCATATTGAAAATGAGCCTATTGTGCCACCTAATGAAAGACGAAAACGCTTGTAACATAAACACGTGAATCTTTCTTAAACAACTTTACAATACATTTAGTATGTGCAATTGACGTTCTGAAAAGAATTACTAACAGGTTACCACACCCAGTGAACGCATGAGGTTATGGGCCTTAATTTGAGACGACCTTTTTCGGCGACAGCTTGTTGCTGCAAGACGTAGAGTCCCGCATTGTTCAATGACCGAGGCAAACCATATAGTTGCCTGCCTTTGTCGAACCAGCCAATCAGTGTGCAGTGAAAGCGATGCTTTGGAGATAGATGCCGCCTCCGGTAGTCATTATAGGCACATGCCTATACGGACTAGCCGCTCCTTGGCTACGCCACTCTCGTCAGTTACATATCAAAATTTAAAAAAAAAAGAAATTGACAACCATTCCTTCGTAGCATAAAACCGCGAGGAAATTGATGCCGATTTTTAGAACGAAGGTTTCTTGGTTGCCAAAAAAACTTTCCGGTCTGGGAATGGAACCCGGGACCAACGCTTTTTGTCGCTCTACTAAATGATCTAAATAGGAGCTAGGCTAGAAATTGGCAGTGCAACGTCAAATCAATAGACAACTTGAAGCACATGGACACAAAATCTTGTGAATGCGGAATCCATCCCACTTGGTGGCAGTAATGTTAACAAAGGAAAACTGGCAAGTACCCGTTATGTTGTCCTTTTATGAACCTTTCCGCCACAATGCAGAATCCCGTGGAACTCATTGGCAACATCAAAGTCTTCTTCGGAAGCATCAGGAAAATACTAGCCTTTACAATGACCTGGAATGGCCTCTTCGTTTCACATCAAAGCCAATAAAAAGGGAGGCTTCAAAGCTAAATCGCAAAAGAATTAGTTTTGTTTCTATGGATCCCATTAGTAATCTTGTTGGTACAGGCTAACGTTTATAGACGCTTACTCACTTTTAACTCAGTTCTATAAACGTCGGTGCAGGCAATTCCGGTTGCGGATGAAGCGAGACACCAGCGTGTTCAGTCCCGACGTCATCTTCGAGTCATCCAGTCAAGGACCCATCTCGTACGACACCTCTAAGGTCCTCAAGGGATACATCGAAGGTGAGCACACCAACAAAGGCGAATACACTTCAAGTCAATTTTCACCTCGTGCCTTACTTCTCGAATAATAAAGAGCAAAGAAAAACGCAGCACCTAGAATTTATTTACCTCGTATAGTTACAGAATCATTTGTTGGGACAGGGATAAGTAGCTGCAATAAACAGCTTGACCAATGCCCCACACCCTAATAACTGTGGCAGCAAGACCGCATAAGCAAAATATATTTCAAGAAAACGTGAACATTGGTTGTATTTAACAATATGAAATAAGAAAGTTATACATACCTCTAAGCGAGCACGTAGGCAGAAGCCTCAAAGGCCATGTCAAAAACAGAAAAAAAAAGCAACCTTCAGAAATATCAAAGGCGTTTCTTGTGTTTCTTTGTTAAGGACTGGGGCTCAATACATTTGAGAAGACGTGCATCCAGACATATAAGAGTTTGAATCCAATTTACCAGTTACTACAAGTGTGATTTAACTTGAAACAACGGCAAATAAAAGTGAGACATAAAAAACAGTAAAGGAACAGTTCGGAAGAAAGAGAACAAGACCATACTGATGAGAACGATCAACAAGAAAAAAAATGGCACAATGAGTCATTTTAAAATAAGATGATTCCTTCTGAGAACACCACTATTAGCATTACATAAAGCTTGAACGCGATGAGTTGCATACATTTGGAACGTGTGAAGCAGAGCCCCTTTTAAGGCACATAGATTATGGCAAACGTCCCTGAGCACTAATACCCGATTTTAGATGATGGAACCAAGATTTAGACGATATACGATATGATCTCAGACTATTGCTATAGCTGTGGCACTTATAGGTTCTGACATCTGAGCTCGCAACATATCATTGTTAACCGCAGAGGACGAAGAGTCGTCGGTTGAGGGCCTCATCACGAGCGAGGGGCTCTTCGACGGCGTCATAGCAATGCGGAGCGGCGAAGAGTACTTTGTCGAGCCGGCCAGCCGGTACTTTCGTTCAGCCGGTGACGTTCCATTCCGTCGTGTACAAGAGGTCAGACGTGCACTTTCCCGAGAACCAGACCTACTGCCACGTCCACAAGCCGGCACCGTGCGAAGGCAGCCCCACGGGTACCGAGGTCCGGAGAAGGGCGCCATGGGCCACAGCGCTCCTCGATGAAGAGCGCGCAGTGAGAAGGAGGAGGAGACGACGGCGGCAGAGCGTTGGCTCCAGAGAAGATGGTGAGGTAAGCACACTGTACAAGTCCCCCTTCCCCCGCCCAACTACTTCAGTTACGCCATGACCTAAGGCACTCGGCCAACCGCGGTGGGGTCAACGCACCTTTTTTACGGAGAAGAAGGTTTCCTCCTTTCTGGACTGTTGCACGAGTGTACAAAAGCCGACGTCACAGCCTCAGCAAAGTATCTTTTTTTTTGGGGGGGGGGGGGACACGCGCACTAACAGCCCAGAGAGCACTGTGGCGGCCTCTAGTGAAAAGCATTCACCTCCATTCCGAGGAGCACTGCGCTCGATTCCCAGCGCCTTCTTCCTTTTCTTCAGAATTTTGTTATTTATCCCGTACATGACACGAATGTGCCAACATGGCTGCTCCCATGACGGAACAGGGAGGCCGAGCCTCCTGGTCCTATCGTGGGCGCACTGGACAGTCAGGACTTCGTTGTGGTGAGTTGGTGATTTGACGAGCCTTTCAAAGCGCACTGTTTTTTTTTTTGGGTATTTGAAACGCAGAAAGACATGAATGGAAGAGAGCACACGACAGACAGCGTCTCGCCTTGTTTTCTCTTTTATCATCGTTTTTTTGGGTCTGTAAATACCTCGACATTATTAAAAAACATTCCCAAAAATCGCACTGTTAGAGATCTTTTAATTGGGAGAGAGGAAACCTGTTCTGGGGCTCAGTGTTGGGGGTACTCATTTTCTCCTTTCTTCTATCCTCTTTCAATTACTTTCTCCTCCTCCCGAAGACGTCAAGCCATGGTCCCTTATGAGTTGCATGGTGTTTGTTATCACCAAACCACTGATGCTTACTAAAAATACTGAGCTTTTGTCCTAGACATTGACGCCGCGTATACACACAGGTACACGAGGACGAACCACGCCTAATGTGGCGAGACGGCGACGCAGCGCACTACAGCCAAAAGGACCTGGAGCTACCGGAGCCGGACTCCGCGGCGCTGGGTATCCGGTCGGTGCAGCGCACTCAGTGGGCCGCGGGCAGCGACCAGCCCGCCAAGAACGTCGTCATCGACCCAAAGAAGACCACCTGCATGCTGTACCTGCAGGCCGACCACCTATTCTACCAGAGAATGGGCTCGGAGGAGGCCTGCATTGAGACCATGACGCGGCACGTACAGAAGGTCAACTCCATTTATAGGACCACAGGTATAGCACGCCGGATCGGCTACTCGACTATAAAGCATGCAGTGAGCAGCAAGGGGGTTGTACCACCCTAAACAACCTTCTAAGAGTGAAACTTTCCTTGTAAGAGATGTCAACCTGTATGGCAACTCTCTACGTATTTAAACTTGATGTCCAACATACGGTGATCAAGTATGAGGTTATGGCTGCTGTGAAACCTGAATGCGAATGGCAATACGTCAATTGACAAAAAATACATTTTTCCACAGGTCCGATTACATTTTAGTTCATACATATAAAGGAAGCGGAAAAGTTTTTGCTGTAAAATGCCCGGGAAAGAAGATGTTTAGTTAAACGAATATCGAATTAATCCTCCGCACCTCCCCCCTCCCCTTCTCTGCTTGTTGTGCTTCAATATTACATTAGTAGAATAGAACAGAATCCTTACTGAACTTCTTCAAAGTATTACAAGTGTCAAAGTGACCAATCCGAAAGAGTGGGGTTTAAAAGAAAGAACTGGCTTATTAAAACGAGGTTGCTTCAGCCGTACACAAGATAGTGTAGTCATCTTGTATGGCACGGCTGACGGAATCCCTCAGGGCCTCCGTGTTTTTTACCTTCAACCACAGTGTATTCATCGGAAAGAAAGGAAATCACAAGGGGTTTCATAGTGCCACACATCTATAGAATATGCGCTAAGCTCTTCGTTACATAATATTTCTTTTCCGTGTGTCTCCCATATATTACTGGGAGTATTCGCAATAGGGCTGGGCATGAGTCGTGAATGACGTTGCTCGTCCCCAGACTTCGATCAGGACGGCCGCTCGGACAACATCTCGTTCCTGATCAAGCGCATCAAGGTGCACACGATGGACGCGTTGCGGGACCACGAGTACCGGTTCCCGGGGAACTACGGCGTCGAGAAGTTCCTGGAGCTCTTCTCGGAGGAGGACTACGACGCCTTCTGCCTGGCATACATGTTCACCTACAGGGACTTCGAGGGCGGGACGCTGGGTCTCGCCTGGACGGGAGACCTCAAGAATGCCGGAGGCGTCTGCGAGAAGAACGGGGTAGGACAAAGCTCGCCTGTTTCAGGATTATTCTTTCTGTCTGCACTATTTTAATCCGCACGGACTCTATATACTTTTGACATTGAAAAGAAGGGAGATACGCCTTGTGTACACCGCACACATGTTGGAAAAAAAAAAGGACGCCCTAGGTCCCGTGGCTTTTCCCAAGGTTGTTTCACTTACTAAGGTTAAGTACACGCAGTTGCTGATCCAATGTATGCAGAGTTTAGGCGGGTATAGGATGAAGGAGGTATGACCACATACATTATTGTGGGGTAAGAAAAACCGATTCCTCGGCCCCCACCATAAACATATAGCAGTCAATATGACCACATATAGTAACATGTTTCGTTATCTTCGTCGTTATCATCATCATCAGCTTGACGGCGCCTATTACAGGTAAGGCAGCCTATTCCTGTTGCGCCAACAACCCGGTCCCGTGCTTGCTGCGGCCACGTTATATCCGCAAACTTCCTGATCTCATCTGCCCATCTAACAAGACAGAACGTTTGGTAACATGCATAGTATACGCACTGAAATACGGCCATGTCTCTGGATTCACCAGTAAATTAGGAACGACCATAGGCGTCCGAAGGGTTCTCCAATATTAGGGACGATGTAGCTAAGGTCCCGCCGCAGTGCATTTTACCGTCTTTTCCCAACACCCTCGCACTGACGCCGTTACAGTCAGTACACGGTGTAAAGACGGTAGTGCAGAGGGGGAAGGGTAGCGTCCCCGACCTCACCCTCCAACCTCATGTGCGCACGCCTATGATAACGACATTGCACCTAGATATGTTTTAGTGATCGCACTACTCGGCCTTATCCAGTCAGTAGATTTTGTCTGAATCAGCGTATGGAAAAACATAAAAAAGCTAAAGGAAGCACTAGATGATGTCTTCTGTAGTGCAGTAGATAGCGCGGAGTTGCTAGAGCCAGCTTCATCACCAAGAAGTGTCACGGAGGTGTTTTACTCACCCATCACGCTTTGAAAATTCACACGGAATGCATAGTCGTCATTTCTACGTGCTGTTCAGTAAAAATTAAGAGTGCCCAACAATGAACATCGAGTCCAAACTTCCGCATTTTAATTCTTTAACATTGCTCCTCGACGCTGGTGGGAGCTGTGCCCTAGCCTTACGGCATAATATTGTCGACTCGCCGCTTGTACTTTGCTTTTTTTGTTTTTTACGGGGACTTTCATTTCGCGTACGAGGTAACACTTTGAAAAGGCTTTATATGCAGGGTGAGGGGAGAATGGCGGCAAGATGAAGCAAATGGAGCACGTTTTTGGCATGCATGGCATGAACAGCCTCGAGTGTTTTTTGCGAATAATGAAAGCACAAAATGCACGTCCAACACCAGCACGTATTAGTTGCTCTTGCAGAGACCCACCTATATGTTTCGCGCTAATGTTACACGTGGAGTGACAGATCAAAGTGTCTCGCCAGATACATTTTCGGCCTATACACAGTGACGTGTAAAATATAGGCTGATAGAGTAAAGATTTGATCACTGATTTAGGCTACAAAAAGGCTGAGCATACAAATTACTGGCAGATGTCTACACTTGGTGGTGGTGAGTCGTTATATCGTTCAGTTGCTCGGGCGTAGTCGAACTTCATCAAGTGGTCAGTCAGGAGCAGAACTTAGCACTGTCGTCATGTTTCGCGCTAAAAAAAAAATCCAGGCGAGGTGAAGCTTATATGGTTGATTTCAGCGTAAGGCAAGTATTAGGGAAAATATTAACAACCCCGCACGCTCTGTTTTGCTCAGGAACATTACGAACCATCAAAACAGCTTAAGCATTGTAATTAAGCATATGACACGAGTAGGAAAACCTAAGGGCTCCACATTACGAGCATAACAGCCCAAAAAATAAAGCAAGGGCAGAAAAAAAATACCTTTTCCTTGCCGATTCCTATAGTAAACGGCTCAGAAGACGCAATGGGGGAAAGTAAGCAGCTTAGATGAAGTAAATGTTTAGGGTAGGCTTCTGCAAACAGCTATATGTGTTCGGAAAGAGTGCGGCGGAAGTGATATCATTATTTTCTTTCCCGCGAATGGATGACTGGAACTGCAGCACCAAACGTGCGTGTTCGCATTGCAACCGGGCCCGATGTACCCCAACTCCTCAGGGTTTCCGCAAAACGAGAAAACCCTTTTTGCCCCGAGCGTTTCCAACAGCGCATTCCGTGGGCGAAACAAGCTGTGTTTGCTGCGTATAGTGAGCAAGCATGAAAATTGTGAGTTGGATCTATCTGTGCTGCTGCTAGTGTGATCTTTATCGCGCAATCTTTATCGCACAATCACGGCCCTTTCTTGAAGGGGCCAATGGTAGATGCAGGGGCAGTTCCTGCTTGGTGAAAACTTTTACAGTATTTGAGCAGATCTCGCTTTGACGCGCACCAGCCACGCCCCCTACTAGCTTGTCGTAACGAAAGCTTGAAACTTAGAAGTGTGGCAGCTTGGGCTAGTTGGTATGGCATGACGATAGTTATAGCGCGAGAACAAAACGACGACACAGAGACTTGTCTTGTCTCTGTGTCGTCGTTTTGTTCTCGCGCTATAACTATCGTCGGAAAGCTTGAAAGTAGCAGCACCGAGCTCGCGCCTATCGGATAAGGGTGAGCTGGTTGAAGAATGGAAGTAAGATGGCCCACAATGACTGGTGCACTTCCAGCTTCAAAAAAGTGCTGTCATGACCTTTCCTGGTTTGCTTCTCCCGGGCGTGCTCAGTAGCATGACGTTTTTGCAAGCACGAAGTCGTTGGTTGGATCAACAGCTGCGGCAGTATTTCGAAAAAAAAAATAGCAAACACGCTCGTGAATTGCAAACACCCTCACCTTACGCTGCTTAAGAAAAGAAGAAGTAGAGATGGTTAAACTTAACACGGAGACGTTCACTACGTGTAGTTTTCGGGCGTCAAAGCCCGCACCTGAAGTTAGCAATGCATGAAACAGCATGAGTCTCAACTAGGACAACGTTTCATCTTGCACGTATCACAAGAATGTCCGGGATCCTAACATATCTATGCATCATGCCTTGTATGTGTAGCCTGCGTTATCTATTATTAATACCACCACTTTTTGAGAACTAAATGCACCATTACGGCCATATAAGAGGTGCTAGTAAAAAAATCTTAAATAGTGAGTGTGCATGTATATACGATTCAACACTTAAGCATACCTAAGAAAGGCGAAGTCACCATAGCTCGAACGCTGGAGCTTTACACACCCAATGACGGCCTGAGGGTGCCAGCTCGAATCTCACTGGCACTGCTTTCACTTTCATTTTCTTTCATTGAGTGAATACAGTTCACAAGAACTTCATGTCGAGGTACAATTTTGTTTACAAATGCAATAAAACAAAATCCCAATTTACGTACTCTTTTTTTATTATGCAAAAATTTTCGCGCATGGTCTGAAAAGGCTGGTGATCGGTAGGCGAATGTCCTTAGAGCACGCAAGACAAACATTACAGCGCAGCACGCGGCCTGGGATTCACAATTATTTTTTCAACTCAGCTAGCAAATGTACCCTCTTCTTTCAACAGATAATGCCTGTTATGTCGCCGTTATATGCTCAAGTTCGCGCTCATCGACCGATCTGAACATCTTGCGTTGCATAGTTTCTGTGGTCGCCGCTGGAGGCTGCCACGTGCCCTCGCTCACGGTCATGCTGAAAGTAAGCAGTGTGTTCGAAGAAAAAGGAAAAAGAAAGTGCCCAGCGTCATGACCTACGCATGACGTAACTTCTCTCCGGCACGCTATACATACCTCCTTATCTTCCAGTGACTCGTCAAGACAGGAGAAGAGAGAAAACATTTACCATGTGCTACAAATCTGAATAACTTCACTCATAATTGACAAATCAATAAATAGAATGGCCGTGGTCGATTCGTGACGTGATAAACTCCTTTAGTGAAGCCATTCGATAACTTCTTGGAGAAGAGTTGGCGATTATTTAACCCTTTCAGATAACACTTATGAATAAGCATCTCTAGATGTGTCAAGTTGATACAGCGTTATTTAAAGGTGTCCAATATTGTACAACTACAAAAATAATCTTATAATGTGTTAACCTATGTATGTTAAATCAAATAATCCTAACTAACGTGCAAACGAATATCTGTCTATCCGGAAGACATGAATGCTCTGCTTTGGCATAAACAGAACGAAATGAAAGGCTCGAAATATAAGCAACCTAATGTTTGGTTACGTCCAATTTGAGCAAAGAAAAACCATACTTTTCAAATGGCTTACGGAAAGTGGCACGTCGAACAATTCGTCGAACGTGGTTTTGCCTACAAGAAGCGATCATTACCAACATTATTTCTGCAAAAGAAAGTAAATGACGAAAAAGTTATTTGCATTGTGCAGGAAGTTCATTCAAAGCCTGATAAATCTCACTCTTTTGTATTCCCAGGTGTCTCACACTTATCTCTTTTAGCGGTCCGCAGTCGCGATAGTTTACTTCTCAAGGGCCAGGACAGCGACGAAAGTAGGAGCGAAAGAGGGTGGGGAAAAGGGGCAATTGAATGATATTTCGGGTTTTGCGTCCCGAAACCAGGGCATGGAGGGGTAAGTTGTTCAAATGTTAGCTGGCCCACTGCCGGGCTAGAGGAGAGACACGCTGTGCCTACTGGCCTTGTCATTTGTACGGGTCGTTTCTAAACGGACTTCGGTGCCCGGATATCAGCAACGTAGTTGATACCAGAAGTACAGAAGGTGCCTAAGAAAGAAATACACATAGCTTTCTCCGGACCAACTACTTTTTTTTTACAATTTTGTTAGAAAATTGACGAATTACACATGTAGAAACTAAAAAAAATATTCATGAAAAAGAGCCGTGTAAGTCAGCGGGTGGCGTGTTTGCGATCCCTGCCTGAGTTGATACAAGTAGCGAAAACAAGTTGCGTGCATAGCGCCTCAGAGAAAGGTTAGGTATGACAAGTGCATGCAACAATGAACAACCTTTATTTGAAGTGAAGCCGGCAGCATCATATTCTTGTTTGAAGTTATTTATGGTTTACGCCCTCAATTTTCCCGAGTTCCCGAGTATACGCTAATGTTTTCTCGCAGAGAGTGTATGACAACAGGTTCTGAAAACTGTTTCTGACAGCCCTATCAATTTTCTAAATTCTTCTGACCTTTACCGAAATAATGTAACCAGCTCAACGTAACGAACGATGCATTCAAGTAAGCATGACTGCTGCGCAGTTTCCGAGAGACAAAAAAAGAATTACATGGACCTCAGCCTGTCCAAGCCCATTGCGACTAGCTTGTTATTTAGTATTGCTTACGGTGCCTCAGGGTGAATTTTTTCTCGCAACAGTTGCGGGTTTTCATGCCCGGCTTTGCGCTTGGAGGAGCATGCATACCTATATAAAATTTACTTCAAGAAAAAAAAAGTCAATGACTTGTACATTTATTTTGAACGTAGGAGGATGGATGCCTGAAAGTTTTCTTTGCATGTGCCCGCACCGGAGTTGCAACATGGATTGTGAGGAATGCTGCACGTAATCCGGTAAGGCATGTGCCCACCCTCGTGTCTTCTTTTTTGTTTCGTACGTTTTTAGTCTCCTTTGTGTGTTGAATGTGAAACTGGCCGCGAAAGTAAAGCGGGTTATTTTACAGTGTTTGTGTATCGGTGTGCTGCATGGCGTAAGAGTTTTGCTTCAGTCGAGTGACATGCGGTTAAGGTTACATGAACCGTGACGAAACGAAACGCGCTTTCAAACTTGCCCAACTTGGGTTGCGCGCTCTGACGAACGTAGCTTGATTAACGCGGAGCGTTTTATTCGACAGAACGAGAATAAAGACAGTCTATCATCAGAATAAAGATCATCGACACAGTTAATTAGGGGTCCCTTTGACCACACCCACCTCTCTGATTCAGTGGCGACAGCAATATGCCTGTGTATCTTTGGAAGATGCATTGAAACTTGCCAAGAGGCTTTCATCACGTCCTCAAGTGCGGTCTTGTTAAGATGTCACAGTTTTTTGAACACATTTTAACACATCGTACGACTACACGGACGCATGAGAAGGAACAAACCGCAGCGCTGATATGCCCAAGTAGTCACAAACTGGCCCAGTTCTCAGTCCTTATATGCCACAGTTTCTTCAGTTTTCTTAGCATACATTGTGCAGAGTGTGACGTGAGCTTTTGGTTTGACTGTGACGGGTAAACTGGTGGATTTCAAATTGGCGGCTTCTGGATGTCGCAGGCATCTGGAGGCGTCCGGAGGTAATTTGTGCCATCCGATCTATAGGGAGCTTCAGAATAGCACACCGCGAGCCCTTGTGGTGCGGTCACTGCCACTGCGCATGCGTCGTACGCGAGCCGCCGTTCGCGTTTGCGGCCCGCGCGAAGAAAATCCGAAATAGCGTGCGGTAATCGCGACCCGCGAGGCCCGCGATGTGCTTGTGTCAAGGCTATGTGTAGTTTCCGTGCATTTGAGTTTGCGGGGCAGCTAACGAAGGGGCAAACGTTATTCTAAAGCTCGTATGGTGCCCGCTATGCCCGCAACGCCCGCAGCACCTGAAAACGTTATTCTAAAGCTCCCTTACTTCTTGCGTGTCTGTCGCGTACTTTAGAGAGACCGCTGAAGTCGGTTGCTATAGCGTTAACAAAATCAACCCGAAAAGATAAATTACAACGCATGCTACCCTGACGATGCCAACGAAATAAACAACTGTGACGCTTGTGTCAGTGCTGTCCTGACCGTCAAAGCTCTAACACCTCTCGCACTTCCACGATACACGCAGCACTACCGGGGCAGCCTCAAGAGCCTGAACACAGGCATCGTGACGCTGCTCAACTACGGCAAGCACGTGCCCCCGATTGTGTCCCACGTGACGCTGGCGCACGAGATCGGACACAACTTCGGCTCACCGGTGAGTGTGTCGCTATACACCAGGAGAGACGGAAACGTGGTTGTCACGTTTAGTCACAGCCACACAGAGACGATTAACGAGTTACAATAGTTCAATAAAGTGGGCACATATATGAAAATTCCCGAGGGTGATGTAGACCGGTGCCAGTGAGCTTGAGCTCCTGTGTTTTTAGTTTTATTTTGTTAGAGTAAATATTTCTTACCCAATGTTAAGCGTGGTGCAAGTTTGTTCTTCATAGTCAATGCTAATAGTAATACGTGAGTTTTTACGTCCTAAAACCACGATATGATTAAGAGGGGCGCCGTAGTGGAGGGCTCCGCAAATTTCGGCCACCGACTTCCCACAGTACACGGGCCTCTACTGTTTGGCCTCCATCAAAATGCGACCGCCGTGGCCGAGATCAAACCCGCGACCTTCAGGTAAGCAGCCCTTACTCGTTATTTACGAGCCAGGTATAACCAAACCAAATATATAACCAAGTACAGAACAACTATAATAACAGACGATGGCACCATATGAGAGTGAAACGTGTGTTTCTTTTTCCTGTCGTCGTTCTATCGGGCTCTTGGAAGCGTGCAAAACGCTTTTTTTTTCAACCTAATTACCAAAGTTATCAATAAGTTATTTTTCTACACTACGACTTTCATATGCTATATCAATAATTCTGGCAACACACGAGAGCGCTAATGACAGCTGGTTTCTCGCGATGCGATCGAGCATTTCACGTAGTCATACCAACCTACTGTCGCAACAGGTCTATGGCTACCCGTGTTTTCGAAAGCTGTACGTCGTAACCGAATGCTGCTCATGGACATAGTCGATATCCCATAGTCCCAGTTATTACCGAAAGGCTGCGATGGTAACATGAAAACAATTTTACGAGTGCCAGGATTTATATACGTCGACATAGTAGCCGACTCTTTATGTTGTTAGTCAGCTTACCTCCCAAGCATAACGAGTGGGTGAAAGTGTACCAGAGTGCGCATTAGGGAAGCATGGTAATTTCAGTAGGGTGGACAGCTTACCGGATTACATGTATGCGTATTTAAAAAGCTTAGCTCCAATGTTTATTTCTTGTATGTGCATAAGCGATCATCCCGTGTTTTACCTCAACCATGGGTCGTTTTTGTCTCGCTGTCCATTTAAATATGCGACCTGTTAATGCTGCATTCTAGGCTTTCATGCGAATTAGCACTATTAAAAATTTATACATCGTGGGAATCTGTAGGCTTTTGACGTCCAAAACGTCCAGACAGATAAGCGGTGCTTTTAGACCTTTCAGGTTTTCCCTGCCGTTGTGATCTAGTAGCTAAGGTGCTCGGCTGCTGACCCGCAGGTCGCAGGATCGAATCCCGTATGCGGCTGGCAGCAATTTTCGATGCAGGTGAAAAGGCTGTAGGCCCGTGTGCTCAGATTCGGGTGCACGTTAAAAAACCCCAGGTGGTCATTTTTCCTCAGCCCTCTACTACAGCGTCTCTCATAATCATATGGTGGTTTTGGGACGTTAAACCACACATATCAATATCAAAGAAAGACCTTTCAGGTTGAACCAAAGGTGTTGGGCGTGATCCCGCCTGTGGCGTTCTCGATGAAGGCGAAACGATGCAAGCCGTGTACTGTGCCATACAGTGATGCACGCTATAGAGCACCTGATTGTTCAAATTTTCTGACGCTTCCACAACAGCGTCGTTCGTAATCATATCGTAGTTTTCGTGCGTAAAGCCCAGTTGTTATTTTGTTAGACCTTCCAGATATAGCAAAT
>NC_051170.1:92063624-92146124 GCF_013339725.1 Rhipicephalus microplus | reverse complement strand
CCAAGGCTTGTATTAAAGCACACTTTCACTTCGCTATCGCACTTCTCTTCTTTTTCTACAAAAACTGCATTGAGATTTACTAGAAAACGCTTAAAAGCGTCACAAATGCAAAAAAGTAGAATAATATAAAAATGCCGGAGACGCGTCATTAAGTTCCTAACTTAAGAACACACTGCGTGCAGAGTTTTTCGTAAACATGCTAACACGCCTTAAGGTGCTTTTGTTTTTTTTTGTAGTTTGTGTCTTGGCGAAATAATTGTGCTGCATCGACACTTTTTAAGCTACGCAGCATGCACTTACGGAGATAGCAAGCTGCGGAGCATTTTCAACGCTAACTGCTTGCGACGTCCGTTATCGGAGCTTAGCAAACACAACGCCGATTTGCGGAAGGCATTTTTATGAACTTGCGCGCATGTTGAGCGCTGAATCATGAGTGAAAAGCAAAAGTAAATGTTGCTTAGTTCCCGAAAAGTGTGACTTGGCAAGGATCAAAAGGTCTTGTTTTACACGCGACATTCCCGATCGTGAGCGAAACAGATTTTCGTATAACGTTCCGCCAAAATTTTTGACTGGACGGCGCCTAATAGACATTGGGAAGGCTGACAAGGAAAACGTGGGGGAGCGGGGGGAGGGGGGTCGACGTTACCTAAATAATATTGAGTGCCCTACTATTGAATGAAAGACGTAAAACTGTTCTTGAAATATGCGATTGCTTATAAAATCTAAATGCTGACCAGGAATTCAAAACGAGTTCGCCTATTGACCGAATGAATAAAACATTTATTGCAAAAATGTAGTTCAAGAGGACTTGGCGGCTGCCTATATGCAGTAGAGTGCTTCTACTGTGAAATGACCTTTATAACAATTACTTATTAAACACCGGCTATACTGCAAACGTTACAGTGTGCCCCTTTGCCAACTAATTCGTTCTATTTTTCGTGGAAACATTTAGAAGACCTGGAGCACACCGTTATAAAGGTGCATGACCATAATGTACATCGCGATACTTTCTTTTATCTCAAGTTTCAAAGAAATGGAGTCTAGTGTCTCACTAAATGTTTTCATAGAAGAGTCAAAAGGCAACCGTTGATTGAAATATGGTGCAACTCAATCATCGAAATTGTCGCCAACGGGTAACTGCTACAGGCGTTCCAAGCCAAGAGAAGGGTTTTGTCGTCGTTTCTTGCTCCCGCAGTTCTACGTTTGTGTTGCAGCTAAAAAAGAATATCCAGAAATTCAAACTGTAGAGTTAGAAGCGGGTCAATTAGGTGTTGGACGTCTCGTTCAACAGAGTGGAAAAATAAGTTAACGCACGTTGTCATTCGGGTGCAGCACGACCCCAAGGACGACAGCATGTGCACCCCTGGCGGTGAGAACGGAAACTACATCATGTTCGCGCACGCCACTTCCGGGGACAAGAGGAACAACAATCGCTTTTCGCCCTGCAGCCTGAAAGGCATCAACGCAGTGCTCAACTCTAAGGCGAGGAACACCAAGGGGATGCTTTTCAGGTAATGCGCAGCTCTGTCAGTGCAGTGCAGTGAAACACGCGTACAATTAGGCTGTACATATAAGCGACGGCGCCGATACCCTTTAAATGTCCATTGCGAGAATTAGGTTATGCAGGGTAAGCATGCTCTGCGTGTGACTTTGTAGAGCTTTTAAATGCGTAAGCATATCTACACGGTGACACAAAGCGTGACGCAAGCTTGTCTACGCTGCTTGTCCATGTGTCTGTCACTTTGACAGGTCACACGAATCAGTGCAAAGAAATGTTCATATAAAACAAAACGATTCCCGACAATGCCTTTAATCAACAGGAGAAAACAGGCAAAAGCCTATGCTCCCCCGAAGCATTTATTAAATTACTTGGAAGTTCTCAGTCGACTGCATTAAGTGTTCCAGGGAATCCCGGGACCACAGACTTTTCTACGGTAACGCTCTATGCTTGCGCATCACTCGTACAACTCGCAAAGGATATTGCGCATGCATTGCCGCTTTTATTGAAGGTCAAGTGAAGAAAGAGGGCACCGAGCACACGGTTCAGGTTAATCGCTACAAACTTGCACGGAAACAAAATAGTCGCAATGATACACAAGGTGAAGAGTTCACGATACAACATCGACCGTCCGACGTTATTTTTTGTGCTGAATTCTTCGCCTATAGTGCTGCACTGTAACTATTTTGTGCCGTAATGAACCAACTATAGCAATATGTTTTTATAAGTTTCATGCAGACAAATATGGCGAACGTCACGCGAGGTCGAATGAGAGTTGAAGCGTCACACGGCTTTTCACTTTCATCGGCGCTTTGTAACTTCAGTGGGAATTCCTCGTAACTCACGTGTGCTGACAGAAGGACATGACTAACAGAAAGCAATTCGTATACGCTTTTACGACTGAAGGGTTCAGGCAAGCAAGGAAATTTATTTTTTCCACGTAAGTACACTTACCATATGTGAGTGGTGAGCATGGCAATGTAACAGCTGCATTAGGACAGCTTGACAGGTGTTAATTGTGCTGTTTCGTGGACGATTTGCAAGCTGTACGCATATTGCAGCATAATACATTAAGACTTTAATCGCACACATTGTGTATGTATGGCAAAACACCCGTTATCAACATCCGCGCTTCACCATACAATACCTACAGACGAAGCTGTAAGCATATTGCAGCGTTTGTCCCCTGTACGGACGCTAGCAGTTGTGGTTCAAAAATGTGTGTTTGACATCACTCGCAGTGCTATATAACATACATAGGTTCACCATAAATGAAGGAAGGAAGTGTAAATTGTTAGAGAAAAGAAAATATCAGTGTAAAGGGGCTTTGTTAGACACAATTTTTATGAGAACTGACAGACAATATGGCCAAGGGAAGCATAAGGAATGTTCTTAGAAGTAATTGTAATGTAAGTTTGAAAAAAGAAAAATGGACGAAAAGAAAAATTGCCGTTGACAGGGACCGAATCTGTGACCTTCGTGTCTGGTCACTGCCAGTGGCAACATATCCATTTGTTCACTTTCTTTCTTCACATTTAAATTGCAATTACTCATAATAACATCCGTTAAACTTTTCTTGTGATCCTTGTCTGTTATATACTTTCCATTAACATAGGGTCACTATGGTCATCTTGCCTCTTATTGCCTCTATATTTTCTTCATGTCATCGAGGCCGCCATTTTGGTTTACCGTGAATGGCGAGGTGTAAAGCTGCGTATTATTTTGACCCTTATGAACCGCAGTTTGAGCAAACGCTGACGTCATACGTACGTGGATGAGGTGAAAGTGTTCACAGGTCTTTGACCCTGGTTTCGTCACGTGCACAAACGCAGAGCCCCAGGACTCGATCTGCGGCAACGAGGTGGTCGAGGCCGGTGAGGAGTGCGACTGCGGCTGGGAGGACGACTGCCTCGAGCCGTGCTGCTTCCCCATGCGATCCAACCCGCCGCGAGACGAACCGCCCTGTAAGCTCAGGCCTAACGTCGTATGCAGGTGGGTATATCGAGATAACGGAAAACTGAGCTATGCTTTGTTCGCGTTCACGATGTGCTCTTCTTTTTTTAGATGCGGAAGCATCTTATACTCGCGCCTTGTAGTGCGCCGTCCGCGCCGTCCGCACCGCTTCTCGAACATTCGACAGCTGACGCGCGCGCATGCGCCGTCGTGCCGTCGCCCACTCTTCCACCATCTGTGCATCCCTTCCTCCTCTACACACCGCGCGCGCTTCACTCCTCCACCATCTGTGCACCCTTCCTCCTCTACACACCGCGTTCGACATCTACAATTCTCCTGATTCTCCAGTGGACGCGCATGTGGCGTCGCGCTTCGAGAACATTCAACAGCTGACAGTGCATGCGCCGTCGTGCTGTATATATACTCAAGGTCGGCGCTCGCTCGCTCAGTTGCCGCTCGTCGGTTGGTTTGTACGGCGCGTCGACGTCCAAGGTCGCGGTGAAATGAATTCCAACGAATCCACAAACACAATGATCGACGTCCCTTCGACCAGCGCCGCCCTTTCGCATACGTGTGTACGTGTTCACTCATTTAACACCCCCTCCTACAACCACGTTAACTAATTTAGCCATCGACCCAAGTAAGTCGCAATTTAACACCCCATTTCACAACCACGTTAACCAATTTAGCCATCGACCCAAGTAAGTCGCACTTTAACACCCCGTTAACCAATTATATGGTCCGCATCCTCCTCAGTGTTCCCCCGAGGGAAGCTGCGGGTAATTTTTTTTTAAAGGTGGGGGTTCGAGCTAGTTGGTACCACCTGATACCGGTAACCCACTTCTTGCGCAAAACTTTTCAATCAGACAACAGACGAAACAAGGACGGGCGCGAACTTCCAACTGAATTTGTTATCGAACGAGGCATATAAATGACCTTCTTGGATAATGCACTACATCTTGGGGAGGGAGTAAGTGATGGGCGCTGACGTACTGCAAACTTTTCACATTGCTCGAGAGAAGACATTGCAACAGAAGGCGACGAAAGCTCTGTTGAAATTCCTACGCGACACGGACTTGAACAAGCGACTGTAACAGCAATGTCACACACCGCGGAAGACAAGGCTGGACTATGACTGAGTGTGCGCGCGTGTGCTGCCGAATGTGCTGTGTTTCTCTATTGCCTCTCTGCTCTTTATCTTTCATCTCCCCCCTCCTTCTCCCAAGCGCAGGGTAGCAAATGGGCTGTCTATAGGCTGGTTAACCTCCCAGCCGTTCTTTCCCCCCTATTTTCCTTCTTTCCTTTCACATTGGTGGTTAAGTTGGTCATACTTACATATATATGCCTCGTTTGGATAGTAAAATCAGTTGGAAGTTTGCGCCCGTCCGTGTGTCGTCTCTTGCCTAAACATTTTTGCGCAAGAAGGTGGTTGTCTAATTTTTTCTATTAAACGAATTAAAAAAAAACTGGTGCCAATGCGCGGTGCTGCTACTCCTCGTCTCATGCGCAATAGCTGTGGTCGCAGTGCAACATGAACACAAGACTATTGAAAGGCATGTAGTACAAAACTCAGTCCATGTTCTTCAATGCAATCATGTGTCCACGCAACCTAAAAGTTGACAGAACAGATATATTCACGAAACTGAAATGTCCACGCACGATATAAATGTTCGCTAAAATGTTGCCATAGCCAATCATAATTCACTTGGGAACTGTCTCTTCAGTGTCGCATCGTGAATGCAACAACTAGGTTTTCACAAAGGATTCTCCGTTTTTGTGTAGCGCTCTTAAAAAGGCAGATAGATGGAGGAAAAAAACACGGAGCATATAAAACACTTTTAAATGGTAGTTTTGTGCATGTTAGTACTATTTGTCGCCTGGCTTGCTACTCCTGGCGTCGAGTGATGACCTTGGTATGCCTAGAATGATCGCACTTGTTTCTTCTGCGTCAGCCGGGGTGGTCGGTGAGCGTGGCACAAATCGCATAGTAGACATTGCCGCTGAATGCCCAGAACATGCCAATCAACGCTCAAATCATGGCCTATACCACTGACTGCCCCTAAAAAATCGATGGCGTACGAAAACGCCGCAGTGTCCCTACGCGGCTATTTTTATGTTATGGGACCGCATTTAATACCGATTCGTTTTATGTTGAATTCGTAAGCTCTTCATTCTCTATAGCCACTCCCTATATCATTCCTGAAGGCTGTCTGCTATTTTCTTTTCCTATCTGCTACCTCTAAAGAGTGGGTAGAAAATGCTGTTTTTCTGACGGTATAAATTGACAGCCTGCGCTCATTGCCTGTCAGTTTCATCTATGTGTCCAAACGAGGTAATAAATGCGCAAAAAACATTTCCTACCATTCTTGGTGCTGCATTTTCGATAGCGACGCGGTGCACGGCGTCAGTCGATAATTCTTCACGAAAGCAAAAATAAAGCTAAAAACAACAGGAATTAGTCGTTAAACACCCGACTTTTCAGATTTCGCCGGTATTCGCTATTGAACTTCAGGAGCATACAAAAAACAAGGAACACAGCCAGATTGCATGCCCTGTGTAGCTCAATAATGAATTGATGTTGAAGCAGAAGCGTTAAGCTTCAACGTATTTTCGTCCGGCTTTCTTCGCCCAGGGTTGGCGGGTGCTTCGATATATAGAAGCTCTTTAGAATAAATTTTTACTAATAAAGGTACAGTTTAGAACAACGTAGACGTCACACTGAAGTGCATACATTAAAACGGAATGGGTGGTGCCTTGTATGCCGCAGAACATATGAGATGTGACCTGCTGGGGCCTATTTTCCACTCGGTAGATATGTGGGGTTTAACGTCCCAAAACCACCATATTTTTTATTTATTTATTTATTTATTTATTTATTTATTTATTTATTGATACTGCGATCTTTTACAAGATCATAGCAGGGGTGGTACAAAAGATAAACATAAACATCAGTGGAAACAGGCAAACAAACAATCAAAAACAAATGTAATACAAACTTATGTATCTGATAGCTGCAGTGATTCATCGAGACAAGAGAATCAACAAAAAGCAAGGTACAAACATAGATAACAATCATTTCTGCAGTGACTCTTCAAATGCAGACAATGTATTTAGGGTAACAACATCGTTATGTAGATTGTTCCAATCCACGATAGTCCTCGGAAAAAAAGAATAGTCCTCGGAGAAAAAGAAAAAAGAATATGATTATTAGAGACGTCGTAGTGGGGGCTCCGGAAATTTCGACCACCTGGGGTTCTTTAACGTGCGCCCAAATCTCAGCACACGGGCCTACAACATTTCCGCCTCCATCGGAAATGCAGCTGCCGCAGCCGGGATTCGATCCCGCGACCTGCGGGTCAGCAGCCGAGTACCTTAGCCACTAGGCCACCGCGGCGGGGCTATTTTCAACTACAATCTTATTCTTTAGAAAGGCCAGAGAGGCTTGCATTGAGACTCTCGCATATGTAGTCAAACTAATGCTATGCCCAGAAAGGGGAAGAGAGAGGGAGAGATGGTGGGGGAGAGCGGTGAGTTTAGTTGGCCCTTCCAGGCCCGTAGGCAGGAAGGTTTTTCGGGGGAGAGGTAGATGGGGGCCATGGTCGTAAGCTTGAAAAACACCTATTTCCATTATGAGTCTTCATAAAACACCTCTTACCATGCGAATTTCGGGGGCACTCGGGTATCTAGGGCACTCCCCCCTCTCCACTCCCCGCACATCGAGCCTGGGCCCTTTTTCTATCATAAAAGGGGGGGGGGGGCACACGAAGCTGTCTATCTTTCCTTCTTTTTAAAAGACGATAGTCTTTCTTGGGGACCTTCAACGCAAAAATTTTGGTCTGTCTGTCTGTCTTTCCATTTGTCTGTTTGCCCAGTCTTAACGGTACTGGGCACTTCAAGTGGAATTAGCGGATACCCCAACTGGCCGACCCCATCTGCAGCGCCCACCAATGTTGCTCAAGATTGAGCGTTCATATTTGTCCGATTGTCAATTAAAAAGCAATCATCGCGCATATCTGAGGCACCATACCAACACGCATATATTTTCTATCTGCGTCTTTTACTAGAAAAGGCAAACATCAGTTACTCTAAGGACCGTAGCGTTTATCACGTGGTGCTGACCATGCAACGCTTGCACGTGAAGGGTAGTGTTTCGAACGCTTTGCTAAGACGGCATGGTGGTGGCACATGCCCGTCGCTTTGCGTTCTACACATTATCACCTCTCAGAGCCGCACGTATCGTTTTTCAGGATAAGTGCCAGATGGCGCTCATGTCTCACGTGTGACGTGACTTGGTGCGTCCGTTCGCCTCCGCTGCACGCTCGAGGCACTCTAACGAAGCCCCTCCAGAATACCATTCCCCGATATGCACAAAACATCAAATACACGTTTTGTTCAATCTTTCCAGACGCAAGACTATCGTCTTTCGATGACATTTTCAGATTAACATGCAGATACGGGGCCATTTTTCTTTCTTGACTTCTTTCTTAGCTTTTTCCCTATATGTATTTGCCTTCTTTCTTTCTTTTTGAATTTCTTCGCTTTTTTCTTTCCATGACATTGTTCAATGCTGCCCCCCCCTGCCGCCATTCCTCCACGTCGGCAATAGGACCTTTCACCTACGTGCCTATAGCGGCGCCACACTTCTTGTGCTACAGGCTGTAACGATGGTAATGTGTGCAACTAGATGCAGCGATGAAAAGCAACAACAAAATGTGTGAAGGTGAATTACAAGTGCCCTAGAATAAAGATGAAATTGCCGAATCAGAAAAGAAAATACAGGTTATCGCTGAGAAGGCCACAATCAAGGGAGCATCAATTATTGTAAAACGACAGCGTGCGCGACAGCAGCATACACGGGGACCACAAATGTGTACCCCAGGTCTGTAGTCAGGAAATTTTTTAGGATGGAGTAGAAATTTGTGGAAGGAAGGCGGACAAAAACAACAAGAAATAAGGCAGGGAGGTCAGCCAGACACATGCCCGGTTTGCTACCCTATGCTGGGGGAACGGGAAAGAGAAGTATAAAGATGAGAGAGTGAGAGGAAAGAAAAGAGAAAGAGACAAAAATTGTCAGTGATGGGGCTGACGCGTATGCAGCGGTGGCACTACACAAAAATTAAAGGCGTTCACATAGGCTTGTAGTCCTCAAAAAGCGCAAGACGGCTTTGACTACCTTTTGAGCCGGCGAAGGTCAAGGACGGTGCTCCAGCAGCATCTGCAGAGAGAGTGGCCGATCGGTAAATTGTCGCAGTGCGTCAGAAAGCTTTTGTTTCTCAGAGGCAAATTGACGGCAATGGCATAGCATGTGGACGATGTCTTCTCTGGTGCTACAGGCGTTGCATTCCGAAATGTATGTCAATCCAATGAAGGTTGTATATGCTTTCTCAGCAGCAGTTTCTCAGCAGGCGTAAAACCTGACGTAAACGATGCGCGATGCGCACAGACAATTGTACCGAATTTCGGGCGGCACCTCTAGTAACTAGGCTCGCCAAGTGGTGGGAAAGATTCCTAGCATGTTGCGTGAGGTACGCACGCATCGTTTCAACGGTGTTGTGCGTCATGTTTGGGTAGTCCTATGCAATAGAAATGGCAATTATGCCGTCGATGCACAGCGGGGTACACAAAGGCATATCCTAAGAGATCGAGCTTGAGTATTTTGGAGTGTGCACAGGTTAGTTTTGCACATGTTAGACATTATAGGCAGGCTGTGCCATAGTAATTCAATAAAAGATACCCTGTGCAGCTGTAACATAGACTCGACAGACACCTTCCAAGTTTTTTTTCGGCAAGAAACCTGAACAATGACAAATCGTGGCCAGCCGCTTTTCCACGTAGTTTACGTGTGGGGTCCGAGACACGTTTCTGTAGATTACGACTCCCAATAACCTGAGACTCTGGCTTCATGACACCAATTGCCCGTTAATTGATATATCGAAGGCTTTTAAGAAAACATGTTGCCATTAATTATTCTCGTTAAAACACCCTATTATAAAGATTTCTGGAGTATCCTCCCCCCCTCCCCCCTGAAATTATTGGTCCTGGTATGTGTGACCTAAGCTCGCAGGCACGAAGCCCGTAGTCAGATAAAAAAAAAGCCGTCTCTCATAACGATATGGTGGTTTTGGGATGTTAAACGCCACATAACAATCAATCATTTTTGCGGCTCTTGTTTCCTTTCTACTGTGCAGTGCAGAAAACCTCTTATTCTGCCGACTTAGCCTCCCTGCTGTTCTTTTTGATCTCTTTTTCTCATCGCTTCTCCGTACGGTGACATCTGCTGTAACTTAACACCTTGTGAAATGCCGCTTTCAAATGGGTCGCGCGATAACTCGCACCTTTTGCTCGCGTACTTGATAGCCCTCGCACACTGATGTAATCAAACGACTGTCTGTGCTTTGCAGCCCGAGTCAAGGTCCGTGCTGCACCCAGGATTGCGTTTTAAAGATCGGAGACAAGTGCCGGGATGACAACGGATGCCGGAGCGCCAGCTATTGCGAATATCCTTTGACGTGGCTGTATTGACTTTGGCTTGTTATTTTTTTAACTGATGCAAGTATACGTCACTATGCTGTTGTATAATGTCGTTCAACATATTATGTTTCTGGCGGCAGTGTTTCGAGAAGCGAAACTTTCGTAGAACAGCAGGTGCCTTCCTTGGTTGGTGCTTGGATAGAGACAAGTTCAGTTGTTAAAACGTTCGCTCCTACATTCGTTGTCGAACGATGTTTCATCACTTCGAGCTGCAATTGTCCCCTAAACTTCTGTCTTGTTTGTATGCGATGATGCAGAGTTTCAGTCTTGAGTCAAGTACATGTTCAGAAGTCCGGAGATGACCCCACCCAGACGACTGAAACTGAGCAGCCTGTCCCCTCGGCTACCAAAGAAATAGTCCCGCTCGTGTCCAGCACTCGGCAATGTTCACCGAAAGCGGGGCTACCAGCCTTGCGTCGGTTGATGTCCGTCCGGAGTGGGCAGTCATTGGTGCACGCTTGTGCGAATATGCCTTTGAGGAGACAATGCCGAGGACGTCTAAAGTTGTATCGGACTATAGTAAGTGCACTAGAACAAAAAGAAAGAATGAACGAGAAGTTTCGGTTCGCCTATTTCATCAGCGGCAGTTAAAGGAAGAAACATCAATATGTCAAAATAACGCGGAAACTCGTCGAAGTGCTTCCGTGCAGTCATAATTTACCGATCGGCGAGTGCATGCGATTTTCTTTGGCAATTACGTGTCATAAAAGATGTCTTGCAGACCACAATTAGATAGCCCATTCATTTCTAAATGTTTCTTGCATTATGTCATAACCTGAATAACAACCAAGCAGTGTGCCACCCGTCTTTATATGACCTTAAGGCTATCAAAGTTCTGCATAATTGTGATTCTGTGAAATGAGATACGAGTTGGTCAGTCTACTCTGCACAAGAAGGTTGCTGTGCACCCCTGCTTAGCGACACTCAATAACATAGCTTTACAATGCGGGTATGTTGGTATGGTATCTTTGGATACTTCTGAAGAGCTCGGCATAAATAAAAAAATTAACGAAACGCTGAATAACTCGCCCACCACGATTCATGTACATTCGCTTTGTTCTCGTGTGTATGTACTAAAGCAGCGCCGCAAGACACGAGTAGTATAACTCATTACTTACGGCAGACACAAATGTGATCAGATAAGAGGCTTAGTCGCAACGAACACGTCTGTTTTGTGACAGTAAGTGCAGTTCAGGTAAGCCTGCCGCAACGAAAACGAGAAGTTTTACTGTACCTTAACCACATGGCACTGGTGAAGGACCACAATGCCCGTCTTCGACAAGCAAACCTAACAAGACCATCTGTAACGAGGAGTTTGTCTGCTACATGGGGGTAAGTACACGATGCCATTCGTGTTCTTGTTGCTGTTGTTGAAGAAGGTTTAAGGTAGAATAAATGCAGAATAAATGTTTCCTTTGTTGTTTTGGTCCACTTTTTTAAAAAAAGCAACAAATCCAGTGTTGTAGGGGCTATGTGGGCGTCTCCGTGAGTGAAGTGGTATGGGAAGACACTTCAAAAACACTGATAGAATAGGCAAAAAATAAAGAACACAGAAAGAACACTCCGTTCATGAAAAACGAGAAAAAAATGGCATGAGGCAACTCATTTCTTTATACTTGGTGTCACAGATGGAATCGCGAACTCGGCTGGTCGCGTTTCCTCGCTCTCTAATAATAAGCGGAAACGACGCATAGAGAGAGAGAGAAACGAGAAAAAAAGGAAGGCAGGGAGGTTAACCAGAGGCTAGTATTCGGTATGCTACCCTACACTGGGGTTGGGGAATAAGGGGCTGAAAGAGAAAGAGAGAGTTAAAAAATAAATAATAGAAAAACACAGACACGCACACACAATCACACGCAAACACAGTCATGACGATGGCGCAGTATACTTTCTTCTGACAGCGGCTGGTCATCTAACCTGTTTAGTTTATTAGAAAGGTGTTGTCTTTTCAGGTTGTATTTCGGGCAGTTACACAGGATATGTCGAATTGTTTCTTCATCTCCGCAGTGTGCACAGTCGGCGGGGTCGGCCATACCTATGCGGAACGCGTACGCACGGGTAAACGCGACTCCCAACCATAGTCTGCACAGAGCAGTAGCGTCGCCTCGTCGAATTTTTGTTGGAAGCTGCATGCTTAACGTAGGATCAAGGGATCGTAATCTTGCATGCGTAAAGAGAGGCTCATTCCAAAGAGCCATGAAGCGTTGGCGAGCAAGCATGCGGAGCCTCCTAGCGGCGTCAGTCCTTGAGAGAGGTATTGACTGGTCGTTGTCTTCTGTATGGGCTGAACGGGCAGCTTGATCAGCTCGTTCGTTACCGATAATTCTACAGTGGCTTGGCGACCACTGAAATATAACGTGGTGCCCTTTCTCTGTTATATGGTGTAGCATTTCTGCTGTTTCAATTACCAACTGCTCATGTGTACCACGGCGTAGATTGGACAGAAGTGACTGCAGTGCCGCCTTGCAGGCGCAGAATATCGTCCACCGTTGCTAGCTTTGGTCGTTAATGAAACGCAGCGCAGCGCGAAGTGCTGCGAGCTCTGCTGCCGTTGTTGTGGTTGCATGAGCTGTCCTGAATTTGATGGTTGTGGCGTGCGTTGGAATAACGACTGCCGCAGTTGAGCTGTTTGGCAGGATGGAGCCGTCGGTGTAGACGTAGGTGCAGTCTTGGTACTTCTCGTACAGCAGAAGTAAGGCGACCTGCTTGAAGGCTGGTATTGAGAAATCTCGTTTTTTCTGGATGCTTGGTATTGTCAGGTTGATGACTGGCTGTTTGAGGCACCATGGAGGAATTGAAGGTCTCGCCACGGGCGTAAAACCAGTTGGTAGGGAGTCAGCATGTGTAGTTATTGTTCGACAAAAGGAAGTATGAGGTCTATCCACTGGTAGAGAGGCTAGGTGGTGATGGGGAGTCCGGCCCACATGCCTTATGTGTGTCCTCAAAGCTTCAATTTCAATATGGGTCTGCACGAGGTGGTCTTTGGCTATAGCTATAGTCGCCATTGTTGAGGCACCCTGAGGCAGACCTAGACATATTCGAAGCGCCTCTGCCTGAACGCTTTGTATCATGCGTCGACTTGTTTTGCTGGCGTTTGATAACGTAGGCAGACTGTATCGTAAAAATCCAAGGAAAAGCACCCTGTACAGTCGTAACATAGCATTAGGCTGCACTCCCCAAGTCTTTCCAGCGAGAAACTTGAAAAGATGGCACATGCCTTTCAATCGCTTTTTCAAATACGACACATGAGGGCTCCATGATATGGCTCTGTCGACTATGACACCCAGAAATTTGTGAGATCGACGATATGGTATATTTTGACCGTTAATTGACACTCTGTAATTCGACATGAGTTTGCGCGTAAATGCCAGAAGAGCGCACTTTCCGGAGGAAATTTCCAGGCCTCGATTGCGTAGATACAAAGCCGTTGCAGTAGCAGCTCTCTGTATTCTCGCTCGTAACTGCAGGCGAGTTACCGCAGATGTCCAGATGCAGATTTCATCAGCGTATGTTGATAGATAAATATTGTTTGGTAGGTGCGTATGGAGAGTGATTAGTGTTATATTGAATAGCACGGGGCTCAGTACACCACCCTGAGGGACGCCACGACAACGGAAATGTGTAGACGTGTTCCCGGTCTCTGTACTCACAAAATAGGATCGCATTTGGAGATAACTGCGTATACACTTAAACATTCGGCCACCCACTCCAATCTTTTCTAGTGCGGTAAGGGCGGCTTCATGTGTAACGTTATCATAGGCTCCTTTGACGTCAAGGAACAGAGAGGCGCAAAGACGCTTATAGCCTTTCACGTGTTCAACGTACGTGATTAGGTCGATGACGCTATCGATCGATGATCGACCACGTCGAAAGCCAGCCATGATATTTGGGTAGATCTCATGATACTCCAAGTACCACTCGAGCCGGCCGAGAATCATTCTCTCCATCACTTTACCCACGCAACTAGCCAATGCGATCGGGCGATAGGGGGAAAGTTCCAATGGTTGATTTGCCAGGTTTTAGTAATGGTACTAGACGACTAATTTTCCAATTTAAAGGGACAGTGCCCTCTAGCCAACAATCATTATATAGCTGAAGTAGAGCTATTCTCGCGCGCTCACCTAGATTACACAGGGCTGTGTAGGAGATTCTGTCAGGTCCTGGTGCGGAGGTACGTTTGCATGAAGCGAGTGCTGCTTTGAGCTCCTGAATGGTGAACGGGAAGTCCATACAGGAATCACGTGATAGCTGTAGTTTGCCCTGATAATCCGGCACAGAACTCTTCAGCAACGTCCACACCTGGTCAATTTTGGTGAAGGGCTAAGGCCTTGAATGGTGACTTCTGAATGGGCGATGACCGGTAACCTCTAACCGTCCTCCATATCTGCGATAAAGGCTTACGAGGGTCGAGTGACTCGCAGAAAGTAATCCAGCGTTGGATATTTAGCTTGTCCAACCGAAGTTTGATCTTATTCTGCATACGTCTAGCAGGCAGTAAATCTTCTATGTCCTTCGTGCGCCGGTACCTTCTTTCAGCTCGTTGTCGCAAGGCTCGAAGCCGCTCCAGGTCTATGTCGATGTCCATAATTCTTACAGGGCATGGGATCGTACACACAGTCTCTTTTACAGTGCTCTTGATGACCTCTTGTAAATCGGATATGTGTTCTTGGCATTGGTTTTCCATACGAGACTGGAATTTTTTCCAGTCCACTCTTTTAACCATGTCGCGCACTTTAGGAGGCGACAATACTCTGATCTTGACGTATGTTGGAATGTGATCACTCCCATGCGTTTCTATATCCGTGAACCATTCAGTATATTTCACTAGGCTTCGCGAAACAAAAGCCAAGTCGAGACAGCTACTGTATGTGGAGCCACGTAAAAATGTAGGACTGCCATCGTTCAGTAACCAAAGTTGGTTGTCGGAGGCAAAAGACACCAAGCTTCTGCCCTTCAAGTTGGTATTCTGACTTCCCCATAATGTATGATGAGAGTTAAAATCCCCAATGATGACACACGGGTCAGGAGTTAACGCTATGATGTCTCGTAGTCTTTTTTGATCGAAACGGCTTGATGGTGATAGGTACGCACCAACCACAGTGATGTTGAGCCTCCTCTTTTTCACTCTTAAGCATACGTATTGGTTTCCGTCATGAGGTGGTACAGTTTGAAGGATGTTAGTGAGGTCTCGGCGAATGTACACCAGAACCTTGCTGCTTTTAGTAATAGTAGACGACATAAAAGGTTCGTATCCCGAGAGTCGTATTGCACTCGATAAGTTCGGCTCACAGATGACGATTACGGGAAGCATATTGACGTACGCAAATCGACGAAAGTCACCAATACGCGATCTCAGTCCCCTGGCATTCCACTGCAGTATTGCCGCTTTACGGACCTCATCCTTGAAAAACAGTGGTGGGTTAGCCATGGTCTACTCTAGGGCTGCTAGCACTGGACTAAGCGCGTCCAGTACTTGAAGGGCACTTTTGGCTGACGGTGTATTCATGTCGCTTAACAACATGCGAATTGTGTCCACTAATGATCTTAGCATCACCATCACGCAATGATCTGGCTTCCCGGCCGTTGCGGCATTTTGTGCTTGTTCTTGAGGCGGCTTCTGTTGCGGCTCAACAGGACGTGTAGGCGGCTGCTGTTAAGGCTCAACAGATCTTGTAGGCTGCAGGGGCGGCAATTCCTTTGGAGTGAGATCTTCCAGCATCTTCTCTTTCAGTGCAGATGTTTGCCTTGCTAGGAGCCGCGCCTGTCGATTTCACTTGAGTTTCAGACTTTCTCGTTAGATTTTTCACTGTCCTTCGTGAGGACCTTCGACGATGACGGCGCCTTCGCCTTACTTTTTGCGCAGCTTCTCTGTGAGTCGAGTTGTCTCGCACCATTTGCCTCAGAATATAAATCTCTTTCTTAATCTGAGGACAGTCATTGGAGGAAGCACTGTGAGCTCCTTGGCAGTTGGGGAATTTCAACGTAGTTGCATTACAGTCGTCTTCTGAGTCGTGTTCAGCGCATCGGGGGCACACAGCGCATCGGGGGCAAACGGCCTTCACGTGGTCAATCTTCTGGCATTTGAAACACTGCATAGGCTTTGGAATAAAGAGGTGAACTTGGTGACGGAAATGGCCAACCTACACGTAAGAGGGATGACAGTCACCCTTGAATGTTATTCGCACACAACGAGAGTTGCCTAGGCGACCAGCATGCACAATGACGTTGTTTTCACTCACTGGTTTTATCAGTACAGGAAGATCTTCATTGGCGATTTCAGTGTCTATGTCATAGATAACTGCTGTTACGGTGTCACCATTCGCTGGTATGATGGATCGGACTTTGATGTTTCCCAGCTCTGACACATGCTGTAGCGTGTTCAGTGCACTCGGGTTCCTCACGTTGATTGCCAAAATATTCTTCCTCGTGTTTATCCTGATGTCCTTAATCTCGTTAGGCACAATGTTTTCAAGGTACAAGGACTGTGCTTGCCTGTTGAGGAAGCATAGATTGGCAGTAGTAGTCTGCGGCACAAACAGAATGGAGTGAGGCCATCGCTGAGGCGCTGTCCTCACAGTGGCTGTACTTGAGGCCGATGATGCGTTCATGATTCTTCGTTTGGCCTTGCGGTAGAGCACAGGTTCGAAGCCATCTTCCGAGGACTCGTAGTCTGATGCAGAGTACAGCTTGGTGTCCTCGCTCTCACTAGATAGATTACCACGCTCTCTTGAAGCAATGCCCGTAGATGAACTGGTACTGGGCGGGATCTCCAGGGATTGTACATCCATGACCACAATGTAGGGGGCTGGAGACCCCGCTGTTGCGCTGTGGAACGCAGAAAATACAGCACATACTGCAAGATGTGTTCCACAAGAGAATCCAAAACGACGCATAACACCAAATGTTGCCTAGCGCTTCTTTATCATTAAGTCGTGTGGCAGCATTGAACACGGCGGATGGCTTTCCGCTTGTCGCTCACTGGCCGTTCCCAGTCAAAAAAGAGTGGGCGTTTAGCAGTCCCGTACAAGATACAACGTGACCTGGAGATAAAAAAAATAGGCCTTCAAGCAGACAAGGGCGGCATACTGTAAGGTTTGCAGGCGTGACTCAGGAACGTACGGGAACTGAGTCACGCCTTTGTGCGCCACGATAATGGCACTCGCGTTCGAAGCGAACAGAATCAGGCTTTCAGAGCACCCACAACGCTGCAGCGGCTTCCGAGTTCTTGTGCAAGGAACAGTTGCTTGTTACCCGGAATGCGACCGAACGAGCTTCCCTGGTGAGGCGTGCCAACTTGATACTTTAACGCGAGAGCGTTAAAAAAGCTCGTTTCGCAGAAAGGCTGGCGTCAGCGTCGCTGATTGTGAGTGAAAAATCATCATCGTGTGCGTGACGAAAAAATTGAGAAAGATGTAAATAAAACAAATTAAAAAATGCATGTTCGAGTGAGTCTCGAACCCGGATCGCTTGTGTGGCAAGCAGGTGGTCTACCACACAGCCCTGCGTCAGCTTGGGAATACAGAGTAAATGATTTCCGCTGCTTGAAAATGCAGCGAAAGTAACATTTATGGTTTGGTTGATTGATATGTGGGGTTTGACGTCCCCAAACCACCTTATGATTATAAGAGACGCCGTCGTGGAGGGCTCCGGAAATTTCGACCACCTGGGGTTCTTTAACGTGCACCCAAATCTGAGCACACGGGCCTACAACCTTTCCGCCTTCATCAGAAATGCAGACAACGCAGCCGGGATTTGATCCCGCGACCTGCGGGTCAGCAGCCGAGTACCTTAGCCACTGGACCACCGCAGTGGGGCTAACATTTATGGTTTACACACACACACACATGTACTGTATGCTGCTTCACAATACAAGGTGGAATATCGGAATAATAATGCGTGGTACAAGCATTCGTTGCCATTGGTAGTTAGACTATGTGATTGTCAAAATGACTTCATGGTTTAAAGCCCGCCACCCAACAAAAGGTTCACATGTTACTGCACGCATTCCCTTAAAAACACGTAGTGGGTGCACAACAAGCTCGAAAAAATATCAATTGCCGCTGGTTGAAAACATGCATTTCACAGAATGCGGCCATATGTGAAAGCTTCGCTGGCCCTAGCCACTTTATAGATTACACAGTAATAATAAAACTTGAACTATTGCAGTAGCTTCACGCAATAAAAAAGTATGCACTAAGTGTTTGAAGGACGAACTTAGGGCAGGACATCCCTATGGCGTTCAACTCTTATAGGGGAAGTTTAGGTTCCACCACTTCTTTCGCAGAGGTTTGCTCTCTTTTCCCAAATTTCATCTCCATAGTGAAAAGTTGAACGCCAAATAAGATGATATGCGTTATAATCAAAGCTACAATGAGAATATCGCAAAGGCAAGTTATGTGAAGCGAAAGTCGCGGGATAACAATCAAAAGCGCGAAACATTCTTCACACGCTGGCACTGTAGCAGCGGAGAAGTCTGTGTTGGGCCTGTTGGTACATCATCATCATCCTCATCATCATGACTACCCACACTGCAGGGCAAAGTCATGGTCATGGTCTTTTCCATGATCCGTAAACCCAGGCCAGTGCTTTCTGCGAACTTTCTAATCTCATCAACCACATAATTTTCTGCCTCCATCTCGTGCGTTTCCCTTCTCTGATAATCCAGTCAGTGACCGTTAATGAGTAGCAGTTGATTGATTTCAACGATGATATCCCTTGCAACGGTTTGTTTCCGGACCCACTGTGCTCTCTTCTTGTCTCTTAAGGCTACACCTATAATTTTCCTTTCCATCGCTCACTGTGCCGTCCTCAATTTAAGCTGAACCCTCTTCACATAGGTTGGAAAATCGAAGAACCCGGCCTTCAAAGAAACGTTCATAAGAAGAGAACTTTTACGACCACGCACGCTGAGACTAGCAGGAGTTCATTGAAATAAAAAAATTGCCGGAAAAGAAAACTGAGACGCACATGCGCAATACATGATAACGTATAGAAGCGAGAGCTGTCGGCATGTGACGAACGACTTGAGACGCACCAAAAGCAAAAATATGGGCTCGACGTTTATGTAGTACCTTACTTATAGTTTTCACGAAAAGTGGTGACGCTTTTACAGAAACGTAACTGAAGGTGCCATGAAATGAGTTTTTTTGTATTCTATATTTTTATTGTCTGGGTTTTCACGTCCAAAATGCTATCATGATTATGAGAGTCGCCGCTAGTGGAGGGGTTCCGGGAATTTTGACCAACTGGTGTTCTTTAACGTGCACTGACATGCACGCGGGCGTCTACCACTTCACCTCCTTCGAAACACGACCTCCGCAACCTCTTGTGTCAGCAGCCGAACACCGTATAGCCACTGTTCCACCGACAGCGGACGCACTTTTTATCTGCATGTTTTTTTTTAAATGCGTGGGGGTTTCGGTTGTGGTTCCTACCACTCTCACCTCTACGTTAACATGTATGGCGCATGTGCATCTTGGTGTTGCTTTTGAGTATCTGTTATTTCGTGAAAGTCTTGCTGGTTCCCAGCGTGTGCGATCGATCGTCAAACTTCTCTTCTCGTGTGCGTATAGGGTTCGGTTCGTAAATTTTTCTAACCATGAAGCAGTGCGTCTCTGTGTATTTGCGTGCCGTGAATACTTGTTTTTATGTCTCCTAGTGTATCAATTCATGGCTCCACGACAGAAACAAGAAAATCGAATTTTTAGAAAGGGCAACTTTGGTACATCTCTAATAAAAAAAGAAAAAAGCTGGTGCCTAACTTTGTTGTGTTAGTGACTGCAATATTTCGCTATTGTTTCGCTATGATTTCTGGTTGACGTCCTTGCCTTTCTCTCACTTTATTCTCTTTGCCTGTCCATATTGTTTCACACACATAAAAATTAAAAACAAACAAACAAACAAACAAACAAAAAAAGAATAGTTAAAAATTCAAGAGTGATCCCGCACAGTGAAGGGGAAGGACCAGTGAAGATATGTAGGACACAGTACAAAGCAAACAGGCAATTTTGATTAATTGCAAAGGAATCCACAGAATTCGCATCAAAGGTGCGAATCCTCTTGAATTTCGAAACTTTCAAGCATTTCCACATCGATTTACGTCGGCCTGAAGTGCAATGCACAGGCCATTTCTTAATAAGTTAACTTAATTACTTCGTCTGTTTGTTTTTCTGAACCAGTGGTGTGTATTCGGGTTCGACCCATATCTGTGGCACAAATCTGCTTTCTGGTTTCCTGTTGGCAGGGTTACTGCTTGCGCAGTAATGAACGGCCTAAATATATTATGTACAAAACCACTGTAAATCCCCAACTAGAACACAATTAACTATTTTCAGTGTACTCAGAGCAAGACATGAAGTCATTCACGAGTACGGAATCAGACTATACAAAGCTTGCAGAACAGCCGACTCTGGCACGAAATTAAGCAACCGCCTCATTTCAACGCGTGCCCGTTATGACTTCATATCTAGCACCCTTCTTACTAACCGCGAAAAGCAAGAACAACTCTCCAGCCATTGTGCGTGCTACGCTCTCGTTCTTTACCACGTGTAGGAACTCAATTAAAAAATGTAATTGTCGTCATCGTTAGCCTGTCTACGTCCACTGCAGGACAAAGGCCTCTCCCATGTTCCGCCAGTCAACTCGGTCCTGTGCTTGCTGCTGCCATTTTATGCCCACAAACTTCTTAATCTCATCTGCCCACCTAACCTTTCTGTCTCCCCCTAACCCTCTTGCCTTCTCTGGGAATCCAGTTAGTTACCCTTAATGACCAGCGATTCATCCTTGTCTACGCGCAACATGCCCGGCCCATGCCCATTTCTTATTCTTGATATCAACTATGATACCCTTAACCCCGGTTTGTTCCCTGATCCACTCTTCTCTCTGCTTGTCTTTTAAGGTTACACCTACAATTTTTCTTTTCATTGATAAAACAATGTATCTTAGTGCAAAGCGGCCACGGTAACAATTAGACGAATAGTATCTGGGGTTTTACGAGAATGAGAGACGCCGTAGTGCAGGGCTCGGAGAATTTTCGACCATCCAGTGTTTTTTAACGTGCACTGACGTCCCAAAGTACACGTATCTCTACCAGTTCTCCCTCCGACCCCCCCTCCCTCCGAAATTCGACCCAAATGACCGGGCTCGAACACACTACCTTCGGGTCAACAGCTGAGCACCGTTGCCACTGATCCACCGTCGCAGACGATGAGTCCACGAATGTTCGCGTTCGTTTTAATGGGCCCCAGAGAGCCGACTCACTTGTTCGTTTCGTATTGAAATTTGTTCTACATGGGCCAGTGACGTGTCGTCATTGTGAAAGAGCGAAATGCCACTTCTTACTCTTGCCTGTCCTGATCTATCGCAGGAGTGCACGGGCTCTATCTGCATCGCGTACGGCCTGCAGTCGTGCCAGTGCAAGCGCAGGCCGCACGACCCCGTGACCAAGGCCTGCGAGTTGTGCTGCCGCCTGCCCGGGGATGATTCCACCTGCAAGTGAGCGATGACTGCTTGGTTTCTTGCCCTCTCGCAAAACAGTTCGAGAGGTCGACGAAAATGTGTTCAGTTGGAAGCTGCTCGTATTGTCACGTTTAAAGGTCCCCGAAAGGTTACTCTGTCGCTTGCCGAACGTGTTATTTTTCTTTACCTGCAATCTTCCCTGTCCCACTTAACCTAGTAGTAAAAACCTCAACTACGTAGTTGTGTAAGAGTAATTTTTTGTATTTACTACACCGGTACCCGGAACACTGGAATCATCTGTGTTTTTATGAAAAAGTACTCAAACCGCTGTAAAGACTTCATGACTGTTGGGAAGTCGCACCAGCGAGTCTCTACAGTCGCTTTACTACACACTATAAGGACTTTCTGCGCCGTTTCAAATCTTTCCCACTGCCATCCATTGTCTCAAGTGTGCCACTTGGTGCCTTACTAAATGAATCTGCCTCAAGATTGGAAATCGTTAGTTTTCCCGTGTGTTCGCCACTGCCGGATTTTGATTCTATGAGTTGTGCTTCGCTCAAGAAGAAAACTACTTTTATTTACCCTGTTTAAGGAGCCATAGTAAGATGACTGCTCAGTGTCTAAGAACAGATTGCTTACGAATCACCTGTTGCAAACAAGAAAACAAAAGCTGGCCTATGAAAAGACTAAAGCAGAGCCACCGTATAAGTAGGTAGAGAACATTTTTTTTATTTATCACAATCACGAAAGGAGCTCACGGTAATCTATGTTGACCCTAGACCACTCTTTGTATGTATATTTTTTGTTAATAGGCTGTGCTTGAATGACCTCGTGATTTCAGGAAGATTTCTTGGGGGGAATAATAAGGAGCATTCTACCTTAAATACTTGGCATGTTATGCTTACGATAGCTTTTAGCGCGAAATAATCACGAGAGACACTCTCTTACTTCACGCTAAATGCTACCGTATGAATGAACCAACTCGCCCAACAAGTCACTCTATTGAAATACATCACTTGTTCTTTGGGCTCTTCTTCAGTGTTTATGCCAGTCTATCGTGTGTTTTTGCGCCTAAAAGCTACCGCAAGAATGAACAAACTTGCCCAACCAGTCACTCTACTGTAGCATGTTATGGTAGCCCAATAAATGTGGATAAAAAACACACCTTTTTACGTGTGGTAGCTATCAAAACACTCTTCTAGCGTGAATAATTTTTTTCCCATTTTCACAACGGCAGGTGTTTGCAAACAAGAGCTCCTAACCACACTCTCACTGTTCCCTTGTATGATTACAGAGCGGTAAAAAGATATGGCCTATAAGGTTTTAAGGGTGCTCCGGCAGTTAAAGTTTTTCAAGCCAATAAGAAACCATGGAAGACATTTTACCATTGGCTTGCTTCATGCCAATTCGCTGGCGTGCTATGCATTGTCGAAATGAACTAGAGAGTCGTCTTGAGCTTCTTGTGTAGTCCGCCCCGATTCCGTTTTAGTGAACACTCTATGCACTACTGCTGCATTTTACTGCCAGAAAACGAGAAAAATGCTGCATTTTAATCTGACAGTGGCATATCTTGCACAGGCAAGGAGCTGCTGAAATGCCTTCACAGTGTTTATGATAATTTTATTGCAGTAAATATTACGCCTCGTAACTGGAGAGATGGGTAACTCATTGTTTCAAAGAACCTATGTTTATGGTGGGGATGGTTATGTATCGTCTGATAGAAGTTTTATATTTAAACAACGCAATCATCCATTGCACTCCGTAGGGTCTAAAGGATTGCGCTTTAAAACACCCGCACAGACGTACGCGCACTATCTTAGCACTCAGTGGACTATAAAAAAACAAAAAAAACCAAAAAAAACATGCCGATGCTCATTCACTTTTTGTTTTAGGAAGCCAGATCAAGCCACTGCATAATACGAGCGTATAGAATTAGTTTAACGTAGAGCTCTGGCTTCTTCTGGAAGTTCACACACGGCTCTCATCTCTTAGAGAAGACCCCTCTTTTCCTCGCTGCGCGCGCCAACGACCGATAGCAACAGAGGCCTACACGGTGCAGCTTGCATAACTCAAGCATGAAGGGGGCGGCAGTTCTTCTTCCTCTTGAGCGCACCGTTCTTCGAGGCGCACACTTGTCCGTTATCAGATCGACGACGCCGTGCCCTAAAGTGCACTTTGGGTTGGGCGTGTTCGCTCTCACGTTGATTTTGGCTGTTTCTCAGAGCCCCATATACGGCGCACACGTGGACATATAGTAGCGTTCTTCATTAATCACAAAACACTTACTCGGCAACCTTCAGCGACCACCAAGCACTAAGTAAACGTACGATGCCTTTACTCAAGGTCAACGCATTGAAAAAGAAACAACAACAAAAAAATTGGCAGATCCCACGGACAGTGGGAATCGATGATATGCGAAGCACGAATGAGAAAGGTTGATATGCCACTTTAAAATCAGCACAACGTTACGAGGTGGAGGGTAAATGATGCCGTACATGACTTCCGTGTCAGGATTATATGTTTGAATGTGTCGCTTACCTTCGTCATCTGTTCCCGTTATGTGATACCAAATTTAGTATATGTGAAGCTAGCGAAACGGTCGCGAGCACGCTATGAGCGTGGTATGTTGTCATGTTCTTATATGACATGCGTGTCAGGATTATATGTTTGCACAAGTCATATACTTCGTCATCCGTTGACGTCACGTAACGCCAAATTTGGTATATGTGCAGCTACCAAACGGCTGCGAGCACACCATGAAGGGCCCAATATACTCTAATGTAGCGTTGACGCGCCCGCCCACCCTGGGCACAGCGACGCTACGTTAGCAAAACGCGAGCACTCTACAGTCTGACGCCAGGCGTGACCAGCATCCATCGACGCGGCCCGACGGCAACCGGCGCGAAATGCGACATTCTGCATTTAGCGCCGATGCCTTACCCAGACAACACTGCTTCGCCCTCTTTACGTGACGGATGGACGTGAGGCGCGCTGAAACGCGCATGCATCAAACCAACGCAGTGCGGCGCACGCCTGCGAGTAAATGGCAGGACCGACGCCTGGCTTGACAACGCCGGCGTGACGCGACGAAATGAACTCCGGCGAGCACGCGCACCGCGTCACGTCGAAATGTATTGGTGCCTTGACTGTGACATGTAGTCATGTTCTCACATGATGCAAATCTCATGATTATCATGTTTGCAACAGTCCCATACGTTTGCCATCCATTGACGTCACGTAATACCAGGTTTGGCAAATATGAAGCTAGCGAAACGGCCGTGAGCGCTACATGAGTGTGGCGTGTAGTCATGTTGTTGCATGACACACATGCCGTGATTATCATGTTTGGATGTGTCGTTTACCTATGTTGTTCGTTCGCGTTGCGTAATACCAAGTTTGGTACATGTGAAGCTAGTGAAACGGCCGGGAGTGCATCATGAGCGTAACATGTAGTCATGTTGTTACATGACACTCATCTCATGTTTATCATGTTTGCACCAGTATCATACCTTTGTCATCCATTCACAAACCGTAATACCAGATTTGGTATAAGTGAAGCTAGCGATACGTCCACCAGCGCATCAGGGGCGTGGCATGTAGTCATGTTGCTACATGACACGCATCTCATGATTATCATGTTTGCACCTGTCACATACCTTCGTCATCCATTCACGTACCATAATACCAAATTTAGTATATGTGGAGCTAGCGAAATGGCCGCGAGCACGCTATGAGCGTGGTATGTTATCATGATCTTACAGGACATGCGTGTCAGGATTATATGTTTGCTCAAGTCATAGACTTCGTCAACCATTGACGTCACGTAACACCAAATTTGGTATATGTGGAGCTAGCAAAACGGCCGCGAGCGCATCATGAAGGGCCCAATATACGCCAATGTAGTGTTGACCAGCGCCCACGCTGGGCACAGCGACGCTACGTTAGCAAAACGCGAGCACTCTATAGTCTGACGTCAAGCGCGACCGGCGCGACCAGCGTCCATCGGCCCGGCCCGACGGCGACCGGCGCGAAATGCGACATTCTACATTTCACGCCGATGCGTTACCCAGACAACACTGTTCTCCCTCTTTACGTGACGGATGGACGTGAGGCGCGCTGAAACGCGCATGCATCAAACCAACGCAATGCGGAGCGCGCCTGCGAGTAAATGGAAGGACCGACGCCTGGCTTGGCAACGCCGGAGTGACGCGACGAAATGAACTCCGGCGAGCACGCGCACCGCGTCACG
This sequence comes from Rhipicephalus microplus, assembly GCF_013339725.1. Taxonomy (NCBI): domain Eukaryota; kingdom Metazoa; phylum Arthropoda; class Arachnida; order Ixodida; family Ixodidae; genus Rhipicephalus; species Rhipicephalus microplus. The sequence continues at coordinate 92,120,436 of NC_051170.1, read as the reverse complement.
TCGAAATGTATTGGTGCCTTGACTGTGACATGTAGTCATGTTCTCACATGATGCAAATCTCATGATTATCATGTTTGCACCAGTCCCATACGTTTGTCATCCATTGACGTCACGTAATACCAGATTTGGCAAATATGAAGCTAGCGAAACGGCCGTGAGCGCTACATGAGTGTGGCGTGTAGTCATGTTGTTGCACGACACACATGCCGTGATTATCATGTTTGGATGTGTCGTTTACCTATATTGTTCGTTCGCGTTGCGTAATACCAAGTTTGGTACATGTGAAGCTAGTGAAACGGCCGGGAGTGCATCATGAGCGTAACATGTAGTCATGTTGTTACATGACACTCATCTCATGTTTATCATGTTTGCACCAGTATCATACCTTTGTCATCCATTCACAAACCGTAATACCAGATTTGGTATATAAGTGAAGCTAGCGATACGTCCACCAGCGCATCAGGGGCGTGGCATGTAGTCATGTTGCTACATGACACGCATCTCATGATTATCATGTTTGCACCTGTCACATACCTTCGTCATCCATTCACGTACCATAATACCAAATTTGGTATATGTGGTGCTAGAGAAACGGCAAAGAACGTGTCGTGAGCGTGGCACGTATTCATGCTGTTACATGACACGCATCTCATGATTATCATGTTTGCACCAGTCACATACCTTAGTCATCTATTCAAGTACCGTAATACTAAATTTGGTATATGTGGCGCTAGCGAAACGGCCGTGAGCACATCATGAGCGTGGCATGTAATCATGTTGTTACATGACACGGATGTCATAATTTTCATGTTAGAGTATGTCATTGTGTCTACCATGCAATCACGTCCTACCTTACCAGTTTTGCAACATGCCATGTGATCGAAACCACCGCAAGAACTGCAGGACCATGAAATGTAAATCATGACATTTGTGGTATAAGGTCATGATTTTCATGTTATGACTAGTCACATATGTTCTTCATACAGTCATGTTATGACACACAAAGTTTGGTATCGATACCATTATCGAAATGGCCAGGAGAGCTAAACGTCGTAGGCGGCTAGATAGATAGATAGATAAATAGATAGATAGATAGATAGATAGATAGATAGATAGATAGATAGATAGATAGATAGTTACCGTAGATAGATAGATAGATAGATAGATAGATAGATAGATAGATAGATAGATAGATAGATAGATAGATAGATAGATAGATAGATAGACACACTCAATGTCACCGAAGTTCGCTAAGAAATGCCTCGCATTAAAAAAAAAAAACTCATGGTTTGGTGTACCTCGGTCTCCCCATCGCACTGGTAACTCTTTCGTTCAACAGTTTCTTTCGGCTGTCAGCATGTGAAACGACGTTGCATGCTGTCACACGGTGGGATGACAAAGCTCTGCGTACGATACCCAGTGAGTTACGGAACATTAACTTGCACAAAGATATTAAGCTGAGCTAATTATTTGGTGTTAATGCTGAAATTTCGTTCAGCGTTCCCGAAAATATAGGCGCAAGGACAGAAGGCACAACTAGAGCAGGCACTGTTTTCGTGTTTTCATTTGTCATTGTCCTATTCGTGTATTCTGAATAAAATTTTATCACGAACACTAACTTGCCCACATATTAAAGCAAATTAAAAGTACCTAAGAACACGTGAAATAGGTCACAATTTTATCACACAGCTGCACAAAACGCCAACTATGCGTAAATTTTTGATATTGCTGTTTCCTGAGATAATTTTTCTGTTTCCTGAGATATAAGTTACTCGTGCATGTGGTATACTGACGGGATGACGAACTTATTAAATGCGAAGCATTTCTTTGAGTGCTGCAGGCACATTGAGCGTATCTATCTATCTATCTATCTATCTATCTATCTATCTATCTATCTATCTATCTATCTATCTATCTATCTATCTATCTATCTATCTATCTATCTATCTAATCTATCTATCTATCTATCTATCTATCTATCTATCTTCTATCTATCTATCTATCCCGCCTAGTCCTGGGTGCTCTCGCGATCGCGCTTTCACTTGGCATAAAACTAAACTTAGCGTGGAGGGTGTTACGAAGCGCGCCTCCGACGACGTTACGAAGGGCACCCCGAAAGCTCACCGCTGCCACCACTGTTACGAAAGCCGGGGACGCCAACACGGTCCCGAAGGCGCCACTGCTTCGAACTCCGCCGGGAAGGTCACCAGCCGTTTGGTAGCGTAGGTTTCTCAGCTCGCGACTGCTTCTGCGCAGAGCTGATAGACGAGCGGACGAGACGACGGTGAATTAAACAAGGTTTATGTACAGCATATATACAGAGACGTTACAAATTCGGCACTGGGGCTGACAGCTTAGAGACTCGAAGAGCCGAGCTCTCTTCTCTGGCACATAGATCTACTGCTCGCGACACGCCGCAGGGCTTTTTTTATATGCACCGGGTGGATTCTTTGAGTAACCAAATGTCCAACCAGAAGCGCCGCTGGCCGTGAGGTCAGAAACCTCCAATGGGGTCGCCGCTGGGCCGCGTCATTCTCATCGAATCTGGAGCCGCTGCGCTGCACGTGGATGCACCCAAAGACGAGTGACGTCGCCACGCATTGCGTCAGACTCGCCAGACAGGAAGGCGCCGATTGCTTCGACGGGCTCGCTGTGCGTGCGTGACAGAAAGCCACCGCCGCGTGATGACGCCGTTGAGTTGTTCGCGTCAGGCGGGCTCACGTGCTGGCCTTGACACAGATTGCCTTTTTCAGAGGCATGGACGTTCGGTGTGGACTCGCAGGCATAACAGCACCCCCGCTGCCAGACAATGCGCCGGAAAGACGAGCTGCTTTCACGTGGCTCGGATGTCAGGCGCGCTCGTTCGCCAGGTCCCTCCAGGTTCGCCTCCAGGGCCATGGGGAAAATGCAGCTCCAGACTCTGTTCCGGGAACACATCCCATTCTTGAGGACGGATCCCAGCTCCACTGGCTTGTCGCCACAACGTGTCGACCAGATTCGCTCGTCTCTTCTGACGATCCTTGGTTTCAGCACTTGTCGATGGTTCTGCAACTTGTCAAGAACGGTTCGACAACAGACAACACACGACACAAGCAAGTGCCCTTGGTCACCAGACAGAACACCAGACAAAGTATATTACAACATATACCTAGCTACGTGTCTATCGGAATTTCGTTCACTCTACATCAAGAGGCACTAGTGGGACACAAGACTCTCAAAATGAGAACTCAAATTTTTACGCGTACAACAACATAACAAAATAGAATGAAACATAAAGTTGGCTTGTTGCGATCACTCTGGACGAGAGCGCTCAGCTAAGGCCGTGATGAGGACAAAATTTTGCCCCGAATCGCCAGCGAGAAACCAAAAGGTGGAGAAGGTACTAACTAAAACACACGGCTCAATGCGTCTGCATTAGCGTTTAGCTTTCCTTTTTTTTTGTAGCGAGCGTCAAAGTTGTGCTGTTGGAGTATCATGCTCCACCTCAGTAACCGGCCACTTTTAGGCGACGATACCTATGCGGTACTAAGAGCTGCTCGTACTTGCGACGTTGCACATCTGTGAACCTACAATATGAGAGTTGATTTCTCACAAAATGAAACATTCCTTCTCAGGTCATCCTTCTGGACTTCACTTAACCTAGGCTCTAGGTTCAACTGCTCCAAGATTACCTCCAATTCCCTTTCGATTACATCACTAGTGTTCGAAATTTCTGCTCCCTCTTCCTCTGAAGCATTCAACAGCAGATTTACGGCCGTTTGACATTGAACGTATGGTTTCATCAAGTTACTGTGGTAAATTTTGTTTGACCACCTTCTTAATTTCTCGTCATAATTGGTATCGGAAAGCTTCATGGGTGCCTTCCACTTGTCCGTGGATTTCCCCGCTCTCTGACAAGTGTCGCATGAGCGTACAAAGTCTTCGATATCCTTCCAGCAAAACTCAAGCCTTGGTTTTTTTTATGCCGAGATGCCCTGCCCACGCGTTTTCACGCGCCACTTCCAATAGTTGGCGTCGATACTTTTGTGGCACCAAGAGTTGCTCATACTTGCGACCTTGCGCATTTGTGTTGCTCCGGTACAGGAGCCCTGCTTTCTCAAAAAAAAAACATTCTTTTTCTTTTTTACCAAGTTTACGCTTTCCATTAGCGCTTTTATCGAGAGGTCCTCACGCTGCTCTCGACTGAGCGTTTCTCGATCAACCCTCGACAGCTAACTCCAACTTTCCGCTACAGGCGAGAGCGTTGCACCCCTCTCGCCCTCACTCAATGGTGCCATGTCGTCTCCCACTGCTACGGAAACCGCGCCAGTCGCTTGAACGACGGGCCGCTCGAGTGACTGCTCACATGACTCACACGGAGAATTTCCTCTCTGAGGTTCCGTCGACTCGCCGCCAAGGCCACTTGATGGTTTACCACATTGAACAAGATCAAGCTCCTGCGAAAGCTTCCGCGCTTGCAATCGCGCGAGGGCCATGTACGCTAAGTTGGGGAAGAACGATTTACCTGCTCTTTGAGAAGCTGCTCTGAGTTGTTAGAGAAAAAAAAGGAAAACGATTGGGAAGTGCGGCAGACACAGCCGCTTCGGTGCGAAGCTTACCGAACGGGCCTTCAATGACAACCGTAGCGATTGGTAAGCAAGCACTCTGCTCCTCGGCGACTTGCCTGATACACGCGTATTCTCCTGTAATATCATCCGGAGACACCAATGAAGGATGGACAACGTCCATGGTTGCCACGGGGTCTCGAAGTGCCCGACACGTTTTCCCATTCACACCAATTTCTTGGAGATACGGCTCTAACAACCGCATGTTCTTTTCCGATTCTCGGATTGTTGCAAAAGCAAACTTTTGCTTACAGTTTATCGCGATGTGCTCTTCCTTTTTGCAGTTGTAGCAGATTAGCGGCTTCGGTGATTCAAACGCCCGTGTGGTATCAGTGCGTTGTTTAGGAACCTCACTCCATTTCTCCGCTTCCGTTTGCCCTTGCTCCAGAGTGTCCTTCGTAAGAGACGGGTCCTTCTTGAAATTACGGTGCGGAGCGGGTTTGCCTTTGATCAGGTTTCTTTGAAAAGCCCTCTTTCCTTTCATCCTTTTCAACGCGCACTGCCTGCTATGCAACTTTCGGCGAGTATAATACTCCTCAGCTAACTCTGCTGCCTTGTTTAGCTGTACTTCACCAAGTTTGTCCTGCAGCCAAAGCTTGACATCCTCCTCGATGCAGCGGTAGAATTGCTCCAATACAATGCATTTTACCACTTTATCGCGATCGTCATAAACACCTTCGCCCTTGAGCCATTCAATTAAATCGGCTTTAAGACGAAACGCGAAGTCAACGTGTGACTCATTCCCCTTATTAGCACACCGGAACCTTTGCCTGAAAGCCTCGGGTGACAACTTATAACGCCTCAAGAGCACTTCCTTAACCTCGTCATAGCTCTCAAACGCTTCCCTCGACAGGCAAGTCATCGCGTTGGACACTCCACCTGGAAGAAGAGCTAAAAGGTTCTGCGCCCAAAGAGACCGCTCCAAAGCATTTCACTCACAGACGTGTTTAAACTTCACGAATTTCGCCATGTCCTCGCCTACTACTAATGGTGGCAGTTGGTCCCGAATTCTATAATCACTGACATGAACTGCCGGACAAGCTACGCTGTGCGCCTGCGAACACTGTAGGATTGCCAATTCTATTCGTTTCAACTCGAGGCGCTCCTGTCTCTCGGCCTCCTCACGCTCGCGACGTTCGCGCCTTTCAGCTTCACGTTCGCGAACTTCTACTTATCGCCTTTCGGCCTCCTTGCGGCGTGCTTTGATATCGGCCCAGGCCTCATCGACTTCCTCAGCCAACACTCCTTCATCCTTCATATTCTCAAGGATCGCTTGCTTTCGTTTCGCACGGCCCAAACTAATGCCGACTTCCTCACAAATTTCGATGAGTTACTTCACTTTAAGGTTCTCCATCGTTCCCACTAGCCTCTTGCTGTTTGCCCTGTTAAGGATCTACTTGCCGTACCCACTATAAGTCTACTAGCAAGACGCGCAAGCATTTTTTAACACTCCTGTGTTTACCCCCTCCGCATTAACTTTGGTTTCAAATCACTTCGACTTTGCTTGAAACGATCAAAGCTCACTCTAATGCTTCACACAGCCCTTCTCTAAACTACTATAACCAGAGCTAGGGTAGTCTGGTGAACTGAGGGGAAAACATCAGGCCCTCACTGCATCGATGTCGCTGACGCCGGCTGATCCCGCAGCTGCCAACCACTGTTACGAAGCGCGCCTCCGACGACGTTACGAAGGGTGCCACGAATCCCACCGCTGCCATCACTGTTACGAAAGACGGCGACGCCAACAAGGTCCAGAAGGCGCCATTGCTTCGAACTCCACCGGGAAGTTCACCAGCCGTTTGGTAGCGTAGGTTTTTCAGCTCGCGACTGCTTCTGCGCAGAGCTGATAGACGAGCGGACGAGACGACGGTGAGTTAAACAATGTTTATGTACAGCATATATACAGAGGCGTTACAAATTCGGTACTGGGGCCGACAGCTTAGAGACTTGAAGAGCCGAGCTCTCTTCTCTGACACATAGATCTACTGCTTGCGACGCGCCACAAGGCTTTTTTTATATGCACCGGGTGGATTCTTTGAATAACCAAATGTCCAACCAGAAGCGCCGCTGGCCGTGAGGTCAGAATCCTCCAATGGGGTCGCCGCTGGGCCGCGTCATTCTCATCGAATCCGGAGCCACTGCGCTGCACGTGGCTGCACCCAAGGACGGGTGACAACGCCACGCATTGCGTCAGACTCGCCAGACAGGAAGGCGCCGATTGCTTCGACGGGCTCGCTGTGCGTGCGCAACAGAAAGGCACCGCCGCGTGATGACGCCGTTGAGTTGTTCGCGTCAGGCGGGCTCGCGTGCTGGCCTTGACACAGATTGCCTTTTTCAGAGGCATGGACGTTCGGTGTGGACTCGCAGGCATAACAAGGGTTAAGATGGTTTGACGAATATGACTAGATGGTCACGAGATGAATAATGTCAAAATCCCGTTACGTAGGTCGTCAAACACTTTCCGCCTGTGGTATGTGCCACTGGTATATGAATATGTGCCACTTGTGACTCACACTTATATCTTCCCAGAAACGGCGAGAACACAAGGAGATACTATGAACTGTATTATAGTCCTGAGGAGTGACTAGTGACTAGGAAAGTACCCTTACGGAGGAGCAGCCACCGTGGGCAGCTCGCACGTCAGGACGGGCAGGTCGTGCCTGACCACCGCGTCGTGCGCCCTCTGGACGGTAATTTTAACGCCTAAGCGTTAAAAAAAAAACTGACATCAGAAGTGTTGACCCAACAAATGCAAATAATAAATGTGAGGGTCCCAGCAGGAATCGAACCCTAGCTTTGTGTGGCAATCAAGCATTTTACCGGAGAGCCACGCCAGGTCTTGGAACTACTTTCGAAACAGACGCTACTGTTCATGACACCTGAATGCCCTTCCCAGCCACAACGAAATGAAAGGGACCCAGGAGAGTGTTAATTGAATGGTGGGCACTTGATGCACAATGCTGGACAACAAAACGAAAGACCACATACTGCGAATCACGCGGGAAATGCACGCCTCTGTTCAATCGTTGATAAATGTCTGCTAACTTAAAGAATATATTTTTTTTTCGCTTCTTGCAGTAGATACAAGTCACCGACGTCGTTGTTTCGGGATACTTTATTTCCATAAAAATTATTGCGTCTATAATTCTGATTTTAAGAGCTTAAACAGTGTTTTACCTGCCTGTCTTTGGCGGCTAAAACCCACTTTTTCAGTGCCTAAAAATCCGGCCTCTAGTGATGACTATCACTTAAGGAAAGAGGAACGGGCGGTGCCACACGTGAGCACCCCAACGTTGCCTTAAACACATTTATTATCAAACAATTACTCTTTACTAATAATCTGCTTCTGAACAAGTATAAGGGGGTGTTACAACGTTCTCATGCTCCCGCCGCTGGTGCTTAGGAGCATACACGTAAAAGCGGACGTGATGAATGGAAACATCTGTATTCCCTTTGCAGGTCTTCTTTCGAGTGGAACCACCCGCCCTACGACGTTCCGAACCTATTCGCAAAGCCGGGCACGCCGTGTGACAATTACAACGGATACTGTGATGTGTTCCAAAAGTGCCGCGAGGTGAGTGTCTATGTTCGTTTTGCGTCTTTCAGTGGGGAGCATGAAACGGCTGGACCGAATTGGGCCTCGTTGGAACAAACGTTTGCGACCTATGCATCGTAATGTCATGTGGCTCGGGTGACGAACAGGACACTGAAATCCTTGAAGTCACGCTGATTTATATTGTGCTAAAACGATACAAGAACCGAATTGTGCAGCAACTCACCCTATCAGCAGAACTTGTAATGCGGATGGGCACGTGCACAGATTTCAGTGTGAAATCGGAAAAAAAAAAGTGGAGGCTGTGATCTTCATTTTCTTTCGTATTGGTAAACACATGACCATAAAATTAACGGCAGTAAAGATCTCGGAGTAGGATTTTTGAGTATGTAATGTGACTTGTTGTTTTACTTCAGTGTACTTTAATTAACACTCTGAGGAACCAATGCGAGAGCTTTTGACTCTGTTCTGGTGCCCGTTTCAGGTGGACCCTTCGGGGCCCCTCGCCACCCTACGCAAGCTTCTGCTGTCCACGGAAACCATAATTTCTCTCAGGCGCTGGATATTCGACAATTGGTGGGGAGTGCTCCTTTTGGGTCTCTCCGTGCTCGTCTTTCTGGTGAGTGCGCCGGCAGATGCGCACATGTTTGCGTTCGAGGGCACGCAGCCTAATGTCGTACACATTGCACCGTCTTCTGTGTATCCTACACATTACGCGCCATGCGCCCGCAGCAAATACTAAAATAATAAAGTGAACGGCGTGAGGTGCCTGTGTGTTATATTCAAGCTGTCCCTACAAAGACAGAAGTTTATCCGCAGCTTCCTCCTCAAGTGTTTTAGAGAAGGCATTCTTCTTGCTGTGATCCACGCTACCGTTAATTATTATGTTTCGAAACAACGTACGCAGATATCAAATTGGGGGGAATTTCAGGATCACTGACTCTGTATATTAACGTTATTCTTCGATTAAGCAATCAATTTAGGTTTGCCCTATATACACAATCTTCTAGCCTCCTGATCAGTTCAGAACGCACTTTATGGCGACCGCCATGGGCGACTGTTGGCTTCGAGTGCGCTAGTGGGCCGTGGACAAATCTTCATGCAACTGTGAAGCTCGATTCTCTGTGGTGTCATCGTGACGATTGTGCACAGTTGGTTCCGTATTAAGGTTCCGTGAGAGAGAGAGAGAGAGAGAGAGAGAGAGAGAGAGAGAGAGAGAGAGAGCCATGCAATGAAGAACAGGGAATAATTCCGGTTTATATAAAAGGTGCCACATGTTGCCTTGCATAAGTGAAATGGATTCAGAACAAACACTCCCGGGAGGGAAAGGGCAAAAAGAAATATTAAAAAAAACTGGCAGATTCACGTACAGCGGGAATTGATGATATGCGAAGCACGACCGAGGAAGGTTGATATGTCATTTTAGAATCACCACACAGTTACGAGGCGGAGGTAAATTATGCCGTAAGCGACTTTCGTGTGATGATTATCATTTTTGGATTTGTCGTTCACCTTCGTGATCTACTCACGTCACGCGATGTCATATTTAGTATATGTAGGGCTAGCAAAACGGCCCCTAGCACGCTATGAGCGTGGTATGATGTCATGTTCTTACGTGACACGCGTCTCATGATGATAATGTTTGCACCAGTGATATACCTTTGTCATCCATTGACGTCACGTAACACCAAATTCTGTATATGTGGAGCTAGCGAAACGGCCTCGAATGCATCATGAAGGGCCCAATATACTCTAGTTTAACGTTGGCGCGTGCGCACGCTGGGCACAGAGATGCCATGTTGGCAAAACGCGAGCACTCTAAAGCGTGACGACAGGCACGACCGGCGCGACCAGCGTCCATCAGCGCGGCCCGACAGCAACAGGCGCGAAACATCACATGCTGCATTTGACGCCGAACGTTATCCAGACAACACTGCATCTGCCTCTTTTAAAGATGGAGGGATGCCGAATGTACTGAAACGCGCATGCGTCAAAGCAACGCAGCACGGCGCACGCCTGCGAGTATATGGCAGGACCGCCGCCTGGGGTGGCAACGCCGGCGTGACGCGATGAAACGAACACCTGCGCGCACGCGCGCCGGGTCACGTTGAAGTGTACTTGCGCCTTTACTGTGGCATGTAGTCATGTTCTCACATGACAAGCATCTCATGATTATCATGTTTGCACCAGTTACATACATACGTCATCGATTGGCGGCACGTAATACCAAATTTGGCATATGTTAAGCTAGCGAAACGGCCGTGACCGCATCATCAGTGTGGCATGTAAGCACGTGGTTACATGACACGCATGTCATGATTATCATGTTTGGATGTGCCATTTACATATGTCGTCCCTTCACGTCTTGTAATACCAAATTCGGTATATGCGAAGCGGCCGCCAGCGCATCATGAGCGTGGCATGTAGTCATGTTGTTACATGACACACATATCCTGATTGTCATGTTTGTACCAGTCACATACCTTCGTAGTTCATTCAAGTTTCGTAGTACCAACTTTGGTATATGTGACGCTAGCCAAATGGCTGAGAGCGCATCATGAGCGTGGCGTGTAGTCATGTTGTTACGTGACACGCATGTCATGATTTTCATGTTAGTGTCTATAGCTTGTGTTCGCCATGCAAGCATGCCATACTATGCCAATGTTTCAACATGTCATGTGAACGAAACCACCGCAAGAGCAGCAAGACCATGAAATTAAAATCATGACATTCATGACATACATGTCATTATTTTCATGTTATGACTAGTCAAATATGCTCGCAAGACAGTCATGTTATGCCATACCAAGTTTCGTATTGATATTATTATCCCAATGACCAGGAGAGCTAAAAGTCGTAGGCGGCTAGAGGTAGATAGATAAGATAGATAGATAGATAGATAGATAGATAGATAGATAGATAGATAGATAGATAGATAGATAGATAGATAGATAGATAGATAGATAGATACGCTCAACGTCGCCGAAGTTCGCTAAGAAATCCTTCGCATTTAAAAGAAAAAAAGACTTTACTATCGGGATATGTGCCTGCAAGGAAGTAATGGTTGTGACTCAATCCACTTTACAGTTTAACAGTTAAATACGTTTTCGGGAAACCAAACGAGAAATTTGGAAATATGGCGTTGCTGAGAAGGAGATGACCAAATAATTACCCAAGATATGACGGCGCTTGGGAAGCTGATCATATTCTAATTTGTAGAGAAGTTTTTTCTTCTCCATGTGCCTGCCAGTCAGAAAAATGTGTTTCGTGGTTTCTAATGCACCAAAATTATAACAGTATTGATGCCCCATGTAGCTAGTAGTAAACAATGCATTGAGGAAAACTCTTCAGTAGAGTTACTGGAGGTGACGGGGAAGGTTATGCGGAAATTTTGATTTTGAACAAGAGTCCATGAAGTGCAAAAAAAATAAATAAAAAAAGCCTTTGGGCGAAAGATTCCTCAATCAATTCCTTCTTTCCTGACCTTTTTGTGGATGAAAATATTTCGCCTTTTTGAACTTTCATAGACATTTTAAATTACCACCAAACCGAACTGATTCGCAAAACTAAGTAGGAGCCATGTGAAGGAAATGCAAATTTCTATACATGTATTACCCACCTATCATCCTACACTTCGGCGAATTGCGCTACATTCACGCCATAAATGCACAATACAAACAGCACCTTGATTACAACTGCCGCACTATGTGCTCGATGTCCATACCACATGGAGTGGCTGTGAAGCAACTCAGTGTAGTAAAGAAGTCTAACTTTACTCGTTGAACGAAATATCATTTCATTGTTTAGCAGTTGTTGGCCTGAATGCTACTATTATGTATTTACTTTCACAGGTATAGCTTAGGCTATACGTGAAATTACTAATTGTTTGGGGTCATTAAAATAAAAACAGCATTTAGTCATACAATGTATGCGTAAATGTTAATTATTTGGTGTTTTGTTTGAATCACTTAACCCACATGACTTGGAACCTATGCATGCATGCCAAAAGAAAAAAAAAAGCGTGGCGCCGCTGAGATGGAGACTGACTTTTACAGGTACTCTCGTGATTCATTTCCTAAATTAATACCTACTTGTCTTATAACGTTAGAGATGTTGCCGCACACACCGGTATGAAAACCGTGAATCAGAAGGCATAAGCGAGCTTTCACTAAGAACGATCGTTTGCGCAGTGTGTAGTGGTCAAGTTCTTCGGGCGGAAGACGGACCCAGTGAAGAGCGTGGCGGGCAGCGGCTCAGGCTCCAGCGCCGTCCCCGTCGCCTGCAACCCCGTAGTGCAGCCCGTAGTAGCCGCCAGTGGTGGCGGTGGCGGCCCGTTCCGCTCGAGCCAGGCGGCGACCAAGGCGGTCTTGGCCTCCAGCGCGCCGGGCATCGTGTCGACGGCGCTGGGCGCCCACTCGGCGCCCGCGACGGCCACCACGAGCAACTTCGTGAAGACGACGCTCTCGCTGCACCCCGCCGCCCGCTCCTACCTGAGCCACGCCGGCAACGGCTGGGTCTGACCATCGAGCCGCCTCAGCGTAAGGGGCACCGCGACCAGCAGCTACAGGCACCACCACCCTTGCTGCGACCCTGCTTGCTACACGGTGTACGGACTGCCGCAGACGACGCTCCGCAGGCCCACCACAGCAGTGCCGGCCGCTTGTCTGACGGCGACCGCACCGACCGCCAGTGCCGCCTCCGCAGCTCCCGCCGTGGTGCCTTTATTTCAGGAGCCCTACGCGTACGAGTCGGACGCTTACTGGTGAAGCCGGCGTCTGCTGGGATAAAGCATCGCTAGTCCTCGGGGTTCACCTGCCTTTGTAGAAGGGTCATAGAGTAGGGCCGGTTCCGTAAAAAGTAAAACTAAGAAGCAATGCAATAGAACTAAACGTGGCGATGACCCACAAGTACGCATTATCAACCACAGTAACGGTTATACAAATCTAAAGGCCGCAAGCATGCGAACATCATGGTGTACAAGAGGGCTGGAGACATGCTTGTTAGACTTGGTGATGCCCGTGTCTATGGTGCTTTTTCAATTGGAATCATCGTTACGATTGCTAGTCATAGCAAGAATCTGTCGTCTCGTCGTACCCTTTCCGAAATTCGATGTTATGTTGTCCAAAATAATCAATAGTAGGAGCTCACGAAAGTGACGGAAGTGCTATCACAATTGTCTCAATCGGTTGGCACACACTCGTTGAGAATATTGGTCGAGAGTCTTATTATGTCTACGGTAAAGTTGATTTGCTCTGACGTCATTTCTAACCGTATATCAGCCGCTTTTATCAGTAAGACAACGGACAACAAAAAAGGGCAATCTTGCTATGAAATCTCATGGTAGCTTTATGTGGGGACGGAAAGACCGCTGAAGCAATGGGGCTGCTGGGTCATTCAATCGACGGTGGGTAAAAATAGACACAAGACATCTGTGGAGGCCAGTACTTCGTGCACGTCGCTACGCACAAGTTGTTCGCACAAGTTGTTCGCACCGGTAACCTTCAGTACGATGAATTTATAGCAGCAGCAGTGTATTCTCTGACTACAATGACCAGTACGTGGTGACGCTACTGCTATCGTAGCTGTTTCAACCGATGCAATAGATCTCGCGGGGAGAATGCCTCGAATTTGGGTGCCTTATGATTTACACATGACTCCCTCGAGCACGTAACAACGTGTTGTCACTTGACAAGGGATTACCGGCCTTCTCCAAATTATTGACCGAGACACAGCAGATTGTTGCTTTGTCTTAGTCATTTTCTCGTTTATCTATACGATGTGACTCTGTGTTGAGCTCTCTATCGGTCAGTAATGAGTTGTACGACTACTCTGGCCGGATAGTTGTGCTCCTGACAACACAGCTTACAAAAGAGGTGTCAAACGAAGGTGCCGCAGCAATAGTTTCTAGAGACTTGATCACGTAGTGTCTAAGACGACGTTATAGGGACTGTCATGCATTAAAATAAATAAATAAATAAATAAGCAAATAAATACGCGCAAGAACTAAAAGCAGTAGAATGTGAAAGCAAAACAGTGTAATTTTCCTTCTTCGCAATTACATTACAATTACTTCTAGTAAAATCCCCTATACCTTCCTTGCCTAAATTGTCTGTCAGTTCTCATTGATTGTGTCATCGACACGCTAATTTTTAATGTCTCGATCCAGTAAGTTTTTTTTAGATTGTAAGTGAGAGAACGAAGCAAGCACGAAGAATATATTATTCTGAATTCATAGTTACAATTGAAGTCCCCACAAATCGTCGCACCCGAATAAAGAGTAGCTAGTGCAGCTTAGTTTAAACCATTTCTCAAGAAGGGTCACTTTTCAGTAGTCGAACTCGTAAGGCAAACGGCTTGTAGCGGTTACAGGGTCTTCTGAGATCAGTGGCTTGAACTTGACGTTCGGGGGGCCGATCATGTAAGCACATAGCTTGCCTCGGTGTAACGGTCGCTAGGGTGCTCGGCTGCTGACCCAAAGGTCGCGCGTTCGATCCCGGTTGTGGTGGCCTCCTTTCGAAGGAAGCGAAATGGTAGAGACCGTGTATTGTGCGATGTCAGTGCAGGTTAAAGAACACCACAGGGTCAAAATTTCCGGAGCCCTCTACTACATATGGTGGTTTTGAGACGTAAAAACTCAGATTATTATTATTATTATTATTATTATTATTATTATTATTATTATTATTATTATTATTATTATTATTATTATTATTATTATTATAATGTGGATGCAAGAACACACACTGATACGTCAACTGCTAGTATACTTCGACGTCAGCCACCATAACAAAAGAAACTACAGCAAGCCTTATGCGTTCCGTTACTGTCAGTGTAAATTTGGCGAAAATCTGTCGGTGCGATAACGGTTGCCATGCGTTGCTTCGACTACCGTGAACTTTCCTGATGCGACTTAGCCGAGAGCGTGCAAGTGAACCCTAGGAACCAGCACTTTCTCCTGGCAGACGTGGGCGGGTGAATCGCCAGAAGCAAGCTTGGCTTGGAGCACAGCGCACTGATCAGTGGCTTTTACCTGTGGGCCAAACCGAACGCTCTTTGCTGCGTGGTGCGTGGTGGGAGTCAGTCACTGAACAGACCTTTCTTGCTGGCGTGGTCGTGGTGCTGAAATGTAGCGTCGCTTATCTGGAATTGTGTGTGATAGGCCGCATGTATAACGATGCCCATCTTGCATGTTCAATGAGAACGCCGCCCCTTGCGTTGAGGACGGCTCCGGAGAAGAAGAAGAAAAAAAGATGATGTATTGTCCCCCGGGAAAAGTGCAACACGATAGACGCTCAACAAATGCTGTTTTACGCGAGCGTATGGACTCTGTGCGAACATAGCTATTTTCCCCCTTTTTTCAAGGCGGCATGAACTCTTTCCGAGCGGAAGTATATATATACATATAACACCGAGCTGTTTTAATGGAGGGTTTGAACCTGAAAATCGCCCTGTTTGTAAGCATCGTTTTTTTTTTTTTGGCACGTGTACACGTTTGACAGGCCGTGGTTAGGATTACTTGAACCAAACGTATCCGGCAACAAGCTATCTACTACTTTCAGGTGAAAATGTGAAAGTCTCCCTGCCTCCTAAGCAATGATAGTACATTACTGATAAGTAATAAGCACCGAGTGACCAGCGGTCATTGTGCATTGCTGACCGCTATTAGAATTTCTATACCAGTAAACGACTCCGCCACACAAGTGGCATGAAGCGTGGCCAGTGACATTACGACATACGGTAAATGGGAGCACGATATTAAATTTGATGTTAAGGAAGCGCCGCAATAATATGCATTGCGTTCAGTAAATGAGAAGCGCTGACATTACATTAAAAACGCAGGTATAGTAGAGTGAGAAGATTCTCGCCCTCACTTCGCGCTGTGTATCGCGCAGTGGTACATTTGGTTCTGGCGATCGTAACCACTATGCCGAGTGCACGTGGGATTACTATTATTAAAGTGCTAACTTTCAGTCATCGCCACAGAAGAACAAAAAAATTGTTTGTGCGCATACGTTTTGAAAACGCAAGCTTTACCGCTAACAATCCACGTTTTGCTTGTGTACGAGAGTAAAATGAGAAAAAAAAGAAATTTCAATGCTGCAGCCACAAATACTGTGGTCGTCCCTTTGTGGCGAAATATTTCTCTACAAACAACAACAAAAAAGAATGACACGGCCCACGTAAAAAAAAAACATGAATTGAAACCTTTCCCGCTGTCTGACATTCGTCATAGAGCTTACGTGCACTCACTGTCAACTGCCAACCACCGCTCATTTTTGTGAATGTGAAGTCTGTACGCACAACTACGGACATTCGATAAACAAAATACTATTGCTTGTTACACCATCCTGCAACTCGAGGTGTCAATTTTTTCTGAAGTCGGCCAAGAATAGCAGTTCCCTTCTTTTCTCCGTGCTCTCATCCGCGTCGTGTTCTCCACGAGTGAGCGTTGAAGCAAGGTCTTCACTGAAGCCCAGGTAAGGTCGTGGCAACGTAAGGGGCACTGTGATCAGCAGCTACAGGCACCTCCGCCTTTGCTGCGACCCTGCTTACTACACGGTGTACGGACTGCAGCAGAGGACTCTTCGCAGGCCCGTCACGGCCGTGGCGGCCGCCGCGACATATAGTAACTGGTTCAACCATGGCCTCCGAGATTGCGGGCGCGCGGCGTGTTTTAACCACGCCGCGAGCTCGCAATCTTGGAGGCCATTGTTTAACTAACCGAGCTCTGTCAACCTCGGTGATACAAGGGTTATGGTAGTCGGCTGTCGACCCGAAGCTCGCGGGATCAAATCCCAGCCCCGCGTTTGGATGGAGCGGAAAGCTAGGGGCACAACCCTCCCCCTACTACCGAAAGTTTTCAGTTTTGTAATTATATACGTACATGCGTACATATGAGCGCATGCATGAGCATACATGACTCATGTATGCGTAACACGCCCCCGAAAATAAAGCAGCCATTTATGTCTAGCCTTGCCCCAGATAACGCCTCCCATATGTGGAATCGGTCACGTTTGGCTGGCATTGATAAAATAGAAAAGGCGCAGCATGAGATATCAACGCCATCTGGCAGTGCCGCCGGAAAACACGAGCTTGTGCTGAGCCTAGGGCCACCGCCAGATGGCACCATATCATGGGCACCCGAGAGCTCCTAGCTATTTCGGTTCACTGAGTTCCCACAGTTCCACTTACAGAAGCATCGGTGACGCCAATGCTTATGGTAAGCTTATAGGGCTTCCCGTCCACGAATTGAAATGTGAAATCTTAAAGGGATTCGCAAACGCGGGTGTGCGACATGTGCGCAACTTTCTTCTGTGCTTTATCGACTACCTGTTCGTTACTGCAATTGTGACGCAAGTTGTGTGCAGCGAACCCAGTCAGGTTGTTTCCTCCATCATGAGCAACCTAGTAGCACCGGCTAAGCGTAAGATGACATAAAAGCGCGTCCTTTATGTACACTAGGGGAAACTCTGGCGCTGGTGTCAATGGGAGATGAAACGCTCGGCGCTTCGGCCAGCATGGGGATTGTGGGTAGTATAGAAATTTGCCTAGTATGCATACTTTCGGCTCTGCTTGGCTTTGCGCTGCTCGGAGCTCGTTTGTCACGAGACAACAATCAGCATATGTTCAGGAGTTGCACTTAACCACCTTAACTCTTTTGGCTCATCAATTCAAATCGGGTCACGAAGTTCAAAATGGTGCGTTCTTTTATCCGAAACCAAGCCAAAACGCATTAATAAACAATGCCACAAGTGCATTCGACGACCGCAAGCACGAAGACTAGGCAAACTTGTGTACCACCCATCATTCCATAGTGGCTGAACGATTACAGCGCCAGAGTTCCCTCTTTAGGAAACTCTGTGTAAGGAGAGGGGCATTCGCACACCCTACAAATCGGTGGCGCCCTTCCGGGTTAGTCGCAGGATTCAGCGGTATGTTTCCGACACGTTTTTAGCAGTTTTAAGGTAACTATTCTGATAAATTCCTGGTTATTTGTGTAAATTGAAACACTGCAGACTATGGTTGTTTTCTTTACCTGGGTTTTGAGAGAGGGGGAGAGAATAAATTTAGAGAAAGGTCGGAAGGTCAACTAGAATAGCAACATTGGTTTGCTACCCCGCATTAACGGGACATTGAAGTCAAATAACAATTTGCATCAGAGTGAAAGCGCAATGTATGACGACGTCTAAAACGACAATATTATCAACAGCAGTGCCCTACTTGCCGAGAAATTGAGGTAAATGCACGAGAACAAATGTGCCAGAGTAGGATGTTTGCAAAATGATCCTGATGGCGTCAGTCAAACTGCCTACAATTGATCACTAGTAATCAATCTAGCTTCACTAAATAAAGAACCTTTTCTGCATCAAGAGACGTAATAATAGAGACGTGTTCGTTCCTTTTAGATTCATGAAAAAATAAAAAACCGCCGGACTACTATGGGGACTGGTGCGAGTGGTTCAAAGATTCATAACGTAAATGTAGCGGAAAGACACGGACAAGAAAGAGTACACTAAAAGCAGTTACTCACAACTGGAAGCTTTAATGCTTGAACCGAAGGGGCGGGGGGGGTAAACAACAAGAGGGAAGGCAGGGAGGTTAGCCAGGCACATGCCCGGTTTGCTACCCTACGCTGGGGGAATACGAAGGGGGCATAAAGATGAGAGAGAGAGGGGAAAGAGAAGAGACAGAGAGAGAGAAAAAAAAGGAGGATTGCCAGTCAATCGGCTGGCGCGTATGCAGCGGTGGCACTACACAAAAGTTAAAGGTGGTCACATAGGCCTGTAGTCCTCAAAAAGCACAAGACAGCTTTGACTGCTTTTTGAGCCGACGAAAGGCGATGACGGTGTTCCAGTAGCATCTGCACAAAGAGTGGCCGATCGTCCAATTGTCGCAATGCGTCCGAAAGCTTCTGTATTTCAAAGGTAAATCGAGGGCAATGACATATCAGATGGTCGATGTCTTCATTGGTGAAGCAGACGTCGCATTCCGCATTGTCGGTCAATCCGATGAGGGTTCTATATGCTTTTGTGAAGGCAACCCCCAAACATAGGCGACAAAAAAGTGAAGCGTCACGTCGACTAAGTCCGGATGCAGGTCGAAGTTCCAGTCGAGGGTTTATTTGGTATAGTCTCGTATGTCTTATGCTTGGGGTGTTCCACCCCTGCAGACTCAGATTACGTGCCGGGTGACGAAGTTGATTTGCAGCGTCAGTCCTTGACAAAGGAATCGGAAGGGTGTGTTCTTCTTGGTGCGATGTACGAGCCGCGTTGTCTGCGGAATCATTGCCACTGATCCCACAATGGCCAGGAAGCCACTGGAACTTGACCTCGTGGCCTGTTTCTGTGACGTGGTGAACGAGCTTGACAACTTCGTAAGTTAATTGTTCATGGCAACCTCGTCGAAGGACTGACTGCATGCTCTGTAGGGCTGGTTTTGAGTCGGAAAACACAGCCCATTTACTAGGTCTTTGGTATTTGATGTACTCTATGGCGCCACGCAAAGCCGCAAGTTCTGCCACTGTGGACGTAGTGGCATGTGACAGTTTGATTTGCAGAGTGATTCCTCTAGCTGGAATCACCACCGCACCACCAGAACCAGACGCTGTGCTTGAACCATCGGTGTATATGTGCACGTGGTTGTTGTACATTTCGTGCAGATGGCTCAAGCTCAATTGTTTTAGGGCTGATGAAGGCAAATTTGATTTTTTCTGTATTCCTGGATTTGAAACACGTACTTGTGGAAGTGTCAGGCACCACGGAGGATACACGAGTTTCTCAGCAGGCGTGAAACCTGACGTAAACGACGCACGATGAGCGCAGACAATTGCACTAAATTTCGTGCGGGGCCTCTCAGTAGCGAGAGTTGCCAAGTAGTGTGAAGGATTCCTAGCATGTTGCCTGAGGTACGTACGCATCGTTTCAATGGTGATGTGCGTCATGATCGAGTAGTCCTGTGCAATGGCAATTGCTTCAGCTGTCGACGCGCAGCGGGGTAAACCAAGGCGTATCCTAAGCGCTTGGGCTTAAATATTTTGGATTGTGCACAGGTTCGTTTTGCATGTGTTAGATATAACAGGTAGGCTATACCGCAGGAATCCAGTAAATATTACCTTGTACAGCTGTAACATAGACTCGACAGACATTTCCCAACTTTTTCCAGCAAGAAACCTGAATAAGTCACAAATGGCAGTCAGCCGCTTTTTCACGTAGTTTACATGGGGTGTCCAAGACAGATTTCGGTCGATTACGACTCCCAAGAACCTGTGACTTCGGCTGCATGACACCAACTGCCCGTTAATTAATATGCCGTAAGCGGAAATTGGTTTTCTGGTGAAGGTCACGACTGCACACTTCTCACTTGCGATTTCAAGCACTTGTTTGCGTAAGTGGTACGATGTCACTGATGCTGCCTTCTGAAGTCGAGCGCGAAGTTGAAATCGAGTCACACCTGATGTTCACACAGAGATGTCATCAGCATAAATGGAAAGTCGTACACTGCTTGGTTGCTTGCCAACTAGTTCAATGAGTGTTAGATTGAACAGCGTAGGGCTTAGCACTCCGCCTTGCGGGACTCCTCGGCTGCAGTAATACTCAGGTGTCGGGCGATTCTCTGTCTGCACGTGAATTGATCTATTCTGTAGGTAGCTCTGAACCTACGTATATATCCTGCCACCGAGTCCCACTCCTTCTAGTGCGCTGAGAATGGCTTCGTGGGTGACATTGTCGTAGGCCCCTTTAACGTCAAGAAATAGAGCAGTAGATAACCGCTTGCAGGCCTTCTGGTGTTCTACATATGTCACCAAGTCAACTACGTTGTCAATCGACGAGCGGCCTCGTCTGAACCCGGACATGGCATCTGGATGTATTTCGTAGAATTCTAAGTACCATTCCAGACGCGTTAAAATCATCCTTTCCATAACTTTTCCCACACAGCTCGCGAGGGCAATCGGGCGGTAAGAGGAAATGTCCAAGGGTGACTTGCCGGCTTTGAGAAGTGGAATGAGGCGACTTGACTTCCATTCCTGTGGAACCATGCCAGTTTGCCAGGAGTTGTTGTACAGCTGCAAGAGTGCCTGCCGAGCTTGATCTTGAACCAAAAATATACAACATACACTTGGTGCTCAACACAATCCCGCGAATGCGCATCGCGGGCAAAACAAAAGTCAATAGTACAAACCAAGGACACACCCATGCGCTCCCCTTCCCGCCAGTCTACCCCCTTTTCATGAGTAGCGTGACTACCCTGTCCGATAAGGCCAAAGAAGGATTGCTAACGCACATGGAAGGCCTCGCCCTAATGTCGTAGGCCTCGACAAGTTCTCGTGTCGTCTGATCGTAGTGTACAAACAATATCATCTCTGTGTCAGGGAATGGCGCTTCACACTGACACTGAGCGCAGTGCATGGCCAGGTGCTTTAAGGGTCTTCCCTGCAAGAAGGACTAATGCTCCCTAGGATGAATGTTTAAACATCGGCCTGCCTGGCCCACGTAGACACGACCGCACGACAGAGGAATGCAATAGATAACGTTGGCCCTACATGACACGAATCTAACCTGGAGGTTAATGGTGCGACCGTGCAACCCGACCTTATCAAGCTTGTCGCCGACCATTGAACACTGTATACCAAGCTTGTTTTTAGCAGAAAGAACCACCTTCAAGCCAAACCGCTGGGCAGTTTTCTTAAGCCGATGTGAGAGCGCGTGCACGTATGGCGTCGCAGCTATTTTATGAATGTGAAGTGCAATTTTCCGACTCAGAGATATTGTTTGGACACTACAATCGCATGACACGAGAACTTGTCCAGGCCTACCACATTAACGCGAGGACTCCCGGTTGCTTTAGCAATCCTTCTTTGGCCTTATAGGACAGGGAAGTCGCGTTACTTATGGAAAGGGGGTAGACCGGGGGGAAGGGGAGTGCAGGGGTGTGCCCTTGGTTTGTACTGTTGCCCACGATCCGTATGCGCGACATTGTGTTGAGCACCAAGTGGATGTTATATATTTTCGGTTCATGCTTTGAAGCTTCCAGTTGTGAGTAAGTGCTTTTGGTGTACCCTTTCTTGTGCATGTATTTTCGCGCTACATTTACGTTGTTATGGTTCAGTACCAACTCCCTCGCCTCTCCGTATTGCTTCAAAAATTCCATTTTCGCCTAGATGATGATGATGATGATGATGATGATGAAATGCGGTTATACCCTTTGTATTGGGTAGGCCACTCTCAAATGCCTTAACCAACGAAAAAAGGGGGAGGGGCGGATACACACAGGTGCACCCAGACGCAATAAAATGTTCGACACAGCCGGCTAGTGTATCATTCAGGGCACCTATACAGTCTAACACTGTCTGTGCGTCGGCACTGCCTGCAAGTCTTGCGCCACCACTAAGCCAGTTTCTGTTTCGTGACGTGCACTGGTCTGGCCAACGCTGTGTTCTCCTCCTCCACATCTTCTCGGAGTCCCAGTGCCAGTGGGAACGTGGTGTACTCTGTGTGAACCGGACACAAACCAGCGCAGCTGAGGACGAGGTGTTCTCTTGTCTGCTCCTCAGTTCCACATATTAGGCATATGGCCTTGTCCACCTTCTCAGATGCGTTGAACCTGCGACGATTTATCAACGTGCGCAGCGCTCCTGCACGCGCCTTAAAAAGGTGCGCTGCCACCGCTGTTGTCATAGAGGGCTCCCTGGCAAGGTCGGCATTTTGGGTGCGATATGAAAGCAATGTGGGCTTCCCCTTCATCGCATGCTACCAATGCTCCGTCTCCACCTCACAGACGCGTTTTGACAGCATGGGCACACTTGTGCATTTTGTTTTCAGTGAGAGGTCTTTCAAAGAGACCAAACTTTCTTTTCAGCTGGCCCAGGCGCCTGCACTACTGTGTTTGTTTGCTGATTAGGCTCGCATATCTGAACAGCCACTTGGGTGACCGTTCGTCATTCATGAGGCGCAGGCGTCCTTCATACGTGGTCTTGCTTCTCGCTTCGTGAGCCTCAAAGGTGAACTATCTCAGGTCACCTTGAATGGCCTTTTTGGCGCCCTTCCGTGGCATCCAAACGCCATACGGGCCCTCCCGTCGGTCCCACTCCAGCCATTGTCTGGTTGTACAGTGAGGCACAAAATAGCATTGACAAAAGTGAGGCCAGGGATATGTACGGCCTTCCACAAGTCTGTTCGAGGAGGAAGCAGTTGCAGTTACACAGGTTGCGGCGAAGCACATGTACTGCTCCCTGCGAAAACCTGCAACTTTTCTTCATGCACCGCCAACAATTCACCGGATGTTCTCATTACCAGCCCGAGGTATCGATACTCAGTGGACCACTGTATTTGGTCCCCTTCCGGCAGGCATATGTCGGCAGTAGGGTGGGAGCTTGACAGCTGTAACGCCGCAGACTTCTTCGCATTGAATGCAAGGTCCAGGTTATTCTAGCCACCATATCCCGGTGGTATAAATGGGTCGCGGCGAGGGTTAATAATTGTTAAACTGAAAAGGTTGGGCATCTAGTGCGGCTCAACTGAACCAAACATGCCCACAATCTTGAAGGATATGACTGAAAATTGCTGAATGACTGTTGTTGCTGTTGTGGCTCCCTCTGATTTCCCTCTTCTGCTACCATGGAGAAATAAAAAACTGCTCCTACTATAGTTATAGTGAACTAGATATCTAGTTTACTGTACTATAGAGTCGGCGGCCGCGCATCGAAGCCAGGCATCGTTGCACACGGCAACAGCGACGTGAACGTTTCGTTGAGCCCCGCCGCGGTGCTCTAGTGGCTAAGGTACTCGGCTGCTGATCCGCAGGTCACGGGATCAAATCCCGGCTGTTGCGGCTGCATTTCCGATGGAGGCGGAAATGTTGTAGGCCTGTGTGCTCAGATATGGGTGCACGTTAAAGAACCCCAGGTGGTCGAAATTTCCGGAGCCCTCCACTACGGCATCTCTGATAATCATATGGTGGTTTTGGGACGTTAAAACCCCACAAATCAATCATGAACGTTTCGTTGAGGCGTGTAAATTAAAGAGCGCTAACCCAATGCGGACCACTAAAACGCGATTTTATTTCAAAGTAAGCCCTTCCTTGGCTGAAAAATTAACACTACGACGTTTCTGTACCCCCATTTCAGCAATCATCGTCGATTTTAGAGTTGCCTTTAGTGTCTCTTCACAGGGAGGCGAAAAAGAGAAGAAAAATAAGAAAGAAAGCGAGAAGAAAAGTAAACGCCCAAGAAAAATGAAAAAAAAAAAGAATGGGAGTGCTCTAGCCTATTCGATAGGCCCCTACTACGCCAAAACTTCAAGATGTCCTTGACTGACTGTCTGCGCGGAGACAGACCCTGTCGGCTTTCGAGTGCTGACTGTTTTGACAAGGGTCTGTCGTCAAGGTGGGCTGACGCAGCATCCCGCGTCAGTAGCGAGAGCAGTGACACAGAACGTGCTCTATCATTCCATTCCTGCGGCAATGATCGCAAGCAGCACTGAAAAGTAGGCAAAGCATTTCTAGCCCAGTGACGGCTTCAATTGAGGACTTTACTGTGAGCGCACGAAAAAAAGCGCCGTATGTTCGCCACACGTGTTCGCGTGTTGGTCGTGGCTCTCGTGTTAGTTCTTCTCGCAACTTCATAACAATGAATTCGTTCAAGTTGAGCCCATTTTCAGCCGCACTTGGAGAAAAAGTGAGGCAGCTACCTTCTAGTGGTGATACGCCCAAAACAAGTGCGCACATGGGCAGCCTCATTTATTTCTTTTCGGTTTTCCTTTTCTTTCCTCTTTTTCATTTTTTGTTTATGTATTTTAAACTATCTTAAATTCTGCACATCTCCTCCTCTCTTTATTTTTATTTGTGTTTTTGTTTATTTTCGCCATTTCTCTCGCTTTTTATTTTTCATTTGCGTCCTCTTTCTTTTCTCTGTTGTGATCGTACGTGGCTCTGCCTTTTCTTTCATCAAGCGACGGCAGCATACGACAACAGCACACGACAGCATGCGAAAGCCAGAGCTCCAAAGCGCTCCACACTTTAGGATGAATTGAAACGGCCTATAAACCTTGACCACCAAAAAGGGCTTCCCTCGGCCCTAGTAGACGCATTGCTCTCGACACTAAAACAGTAGCCACTGCTTGAACACTGCGAGCGCAGCAGCCTAGAATACTCCCCATTATTACCTGCCATGAAAACTTATCACTAGTGTCGCGGGCTATACTGCAGCACGCCGTTTTGATTCGAAAATAATATTTAATGCTAAATTTTTCGTGCCCGTTAAGAAATGCCTGGGGGTCAAATTAATACGGAAGGCACGACTGTAATCGTATGGTAGTTTTGACTTGTAGAACTCCGGGAACTATAGAACCTTGCTGCTGCGCACCATGACCGAAGCAAGTATTATTAATATATCAGGGGAGGGAGATAAGGGTGGAGGGAGATGGTATGCGGCTGCCAGCGAGTGATCAAGTTTATAACACATGCAAATATTCTCACACCCGCTACTCATTTGTATAGCTCACCCGCGTCGGTGGACAAAATATGTGTGGCCTCCGAGAAACTGCCGTTACCCGTGTCGGAGGCGAAAACCACGCCGCCTCTATTTTCCGCAACTGCGGCCAGAGTGCGCTGCCATCCTAGGCCCCATGTAAACTTCGTAAGTCCGCAAACGCCCTACACCATTCTCTCGAGTGTGTTAGCTGGCTGAAGGCTCCAGAAAAGTGCTATTTACAAGTTATCGGCACACAACAAAGTATCAGGAGTGCCTTCAACTCTCTTTTCGCGTCAACATGAACGAACTGCTTCACTAACGGTGGCTTTCGACAATTAATTTCCGGGTAGAAGTTTTCATTTTTCAGGCTCTCTGCATTCCATGTGAGAAATAGACGGCAAACAAATGTTTGCGCGGAAATAATGGGGGAAAATACTGAACACCTTTCGGTAGATCCTTCTCATAATTGTTAACCCTGCTTTTCTGCGATGTAGTTCACCTAGCCAACGGTGGCGAAAACAAGAAGAGTTGGTATAGAAAAGTGGTTCATGGAGTCGCTGTAGATAAATTTCTTGTACACGTGGCAGACTAGAACCTCCTCATCCTTCGCCTCTTCCCCTTCGCACTCAAATGCGTACCCTATATAACTTTAACGTTTGCTCGCTAATAGCGACAGCAAAATCTGTGATCGTGTTCGTAGTAGCACGTATATATTTGCGGGGTATATATGAGGACATGACTATGGTTCCCTTGGTAGAATTTTCTCTCAATGATCGTCTTCGTTAAAATTTATTTGAACCATTAAATAAAAATTCAACAGACCCCACGTACCTTAGGAATCGATGTTATGCAAAGCACGCGGATGAAAGGGGCTGTGTTGCAATTTTTTATCGAGCAAAACTTTACGAAGTGGAGTAAAGATATGTAATAATGCACGCACAGACATACGGTAAACAGCCGCATCTGTATTCGTAGGTGACAGACAGACAGACAGACAGACAGACAGACAGACAGACAGACAGACAGATAGATAGATAGATAGATAGATAGATAGATAGATAGATAGATAGATAGATAGATAGATAGATAGATAGATAGATAGATGCTCAAATGGCCCGCAGTACGCAAAGAAATGCATTAAAAGGAGTGTGCGAGGTTCTTTGTACCTAAGCCTTTTCGACACGTGCGCATAGTTAGAATTGTTCACATTATTTCCTGTAAACACTGACTGCAACGCCGTAAATAGTTGCACACACCAATGAAATGAGACCACATCGGTTTGCGCATGCGCAACGATCCGGCGTTTACACTGTAGTGTATAGTGGTATGACGGAGCCTTTACGTTCTTGCAAGCAAGCTGGGAAATGCTGACATCACACGAAATTTGAGAAAGCGAGAGCAATATCGTCACTTTTGTTTTCTCGGTGTATTCTTTTTCTTTCCTAACATCGTGTTACCAAAGACAAAAACAGGAGCAACTTGATGCATACAAAAGCAATTAGCTTCAGGGAAAGAGAGGTGACGATTTCAACAAGAGCTGATCATGTCGCCATTGAAAAATACCTTATATTCACCTCTGATGATTATGTTCAATAATAAAGTATGCAAAATATATAAATAAAAATAAATAAAGAAAGATGGAAATACAAAGAAAGAACCCAAGAAAGAAAGGGATTAAAAAAGAAAGAAGAAAGAAAGAAAGAAAGGGATCAAAAAAAGAAAGAAAGAAAGAATGAATGAAAGGGATTAAAAAAAGAAAGGAAGAAAGAAAGAAAGAAAAAAGAAGAACCTGGCAGAGCGTTAACTAAAATAAGCAAGTCTTGCGAGGCTTCATTCGCAAAGTGCTACTTGAAAAAAATAAAAAAAAGCCTGCTTGGCATTTGCCATGTGCAATCAGTGCTTACGAACATTGCACAGCGCTGAATTTGCATCAGAGCAAAAAAAATATTTTTATGCATTTTTTTGTTCTTACGAAAAGGAAACGCCTTTACGACTATACATTGCGTGTAAATTTTGTTGAAAACACATTAAAATACCTCAGGGCTTGAATTTAAAATCCGATATAAATAAATAAGTAAATAAATGAATGGCGTTTCGTTATACAATACATATCTTTAACCCTTTATAGTTGGCCGCAGCGCTGTTGTTTGTGCAGTGAAGTTGCAGGACATCGCATGGCAAACTATTTCACCAGAAATTTGCCCCGCCGCGGTGGTCTAGTGGCTAAGGTACTTGGCTGCTGACCCGCAGGTCGCGGGTTCGAATCCCGGCTGCGGCGGCTGCATTTCTGATGGAGGCGGAAATGTTGTAGGCCCTTGTACTCAGATTTGGGTGCACGTTAAAGAACCCCAGGTGGTCAAAATGTCCGGAGCCCTCCACTACGGCGTCTCTTATAATCAACTGGTGGTTTTGGGACGTTAAACCCCACATATCAATCAATCATTATTTCACCAGAAATCTAAAAGAAAATCACGACTAACTTGACTTGTCGTTCATCACCGATTCACGATAATGAAACCGAGCGCAATGGTGTGATAAGAGTGGCGGCCGTGGTCAAACCGGATGTTCCTGTGAAGAAATTAGAACGAAGCCACGTCGCAGCACAATCTGGCCAGGATTAAAGAGCAAGTCCTATTAAACACGCAAGTGTCCTGCTCAATCTTCAGCTCTAACGCGTGATTATTAACTGTTTTTTTCTAAACCTTTAAATGGGCTCAAAGAACACGTTCGCTTTCCCCACTGTCTGCAAGAAGCAGCAGCGAAGTGGCTGCCTCCTATTTTTACGATTTACCGTGGAAGGAAAGCAAATGGCAGATTTCTGGCACACAGCGCTAAAACAGCATATATATAAGAAAAAAGGCGATGCAACGTAAACACCACCATCTAAACGTCGTGGTAATACATAGGCCAAATAAAACGCTATCAACATGTGCCGTCCCAGCCGTGGAAACTCAAGTGACGCCTAAATGCTAATTATAATAATATCACGGGTTTTAAGTCCCAAGATCACGACATGATTATGAGAGACACTGTAACGATAGGCTTCGATCATCTGGTGTTCTTGGACGTGCACTGACCTCGCACAGTACACGCGCCTCAACCATTTCGCCTCCACTGAAATGCGACCGCCGGAATCGAACCCACGACCTGCGCATCAACAGCCGAGGACCTTAACCACTGCTCCTTCGCGGCAGACAACGTCGAAACGCTCCCTTAGCGTGAATGTATGAACCATTTTAGGCATCTGCATATTCAGAACAGCGCGCTCATTTACAGCCAAGGTCGCAGCTCACACAATGTTGAGCGCCGAGATGCACGCTTGTGAACATTTCTTCGGAATCGGAGGCCATATGATTAGCATGAGGAATAAAGTCATAGGAGTTAAAGAAAACAGTTTAATTTTTGCTTGACAATTTATGAAGCTAGATTTACATGTCCCAACAATATTTTTATGTTACAGTGGACGAAATGTATGCCATAGCATGACCTACATAGTCACAATACAAAGTGTATGTTCAACCTATCAACATAATCATTGAATCACTTAGATTGTTCGTGTACTGCCCTGGGGTTGTTGTTACAGTGCCTTTCTGCTGATCCGAAGCTCGCAGTTAGATACCGACCGTGGCAATCGCGTTTCGCTGAAAGTGAAATGCTAAAATGTCCGTGTATACTGTGAAATATGTCAGTGCACGCTAAAGGACAGCATGTGGTTGAAATTTTTGGAGCCCTCCACTACGGCGTCCCTAATTAACTTATCCAAGTTTGGGAACGTTCAAAGCGAGACGTCACAATTTTTAAGCATCTCAGCAGCATCTCACATTGACAAAGGCAGTTATAACAAAAGGGAGTGTTATATTGTATTGCAAAATTGAATTGAACATACCAAGTATGCAGCCCGCAGTGTCCATGAACGCTCGTTTTAGGGGAAGTGAACGAACACCGCTCAATGTTTCCTCACGCAGCATTCTTCTTCCATAGTCACGGCGCTGCTCAACACGTCAACTGCAGTACCATTCAGCAGCACAATAACAGAAAGCTTGCAGTAACGCTTTAGTCCACACAGAAGATGTGTTACCTCCGTGAAATCTCAGGTGAAGCGCATGCCTCATCATGCATAAAATAGTCACAAGACATTGCAAGGCTAAGATCGCAGCGCTTCAGTCAAGTGAGCAATGCCACTGCTATCTCTCTAGGTTCCGCATCCATGCCCCGCCGCGGTGGTCTAGTGGCTAAGGTACTCGGCTGCTGACCCGCAGGGCGCGGGTTCGAATCCCGGCTGCGGCGGCTGCATTTCCGATGGAGGCGGAAATGTTGTAGGCCCGTGTGCTCAGATTTGGGTGCACGTTAAAGAACCCCAGGTGGTCGAAATTTCCGGAGCCCTCCACTACGGCGTCTCTCATAATCATATGGTGGTTTTGGGACGTTAAACCCCACATATCAATCAATCAGGTTCCGCATCCATGTGACATAAACACTGAACCCAGGTTGGCACCTATCCACTGTTTTTTTTTTCCTGGCAGAAGCAGAGTTCCTTAGAGGTCGCTACAAACAGTTAGGACATTGACATGTTATAAATGTCTCACAGTTAACTGTGACTTTGTTTGACATGACTACACATTATCGTATTGTATTTCACAGGAATGCATGCGTTTTTTTTTGTTCTCATCCGATTTAACGGCGCTTCTGGTTTATGCATCTCCGCCACGGTGGATCATTGGTTAAGATATTCGGCTACTAATCCGAAGGTCACGCCTGCGATCTCAGCCACGGCTGTTACATTTAGGCGTAGCGAAATGGTAAGACTCCCGTGCAGTGAGATCGTTGGCAGTGCACGTTAAAGAATACCAGATGGCCGATATTAGTGGAGTCCTCCACTAAGGTGCCCTTCATAATTATGTCGTGGTCTCTATACGTAAACGCCCAGGTAACAAAGAGCTTTAGTATATCAGAAGGCGCTTGAGTTAGTGACTCAGCAAAAAAAGATAAAAAAACACACACACACACGTTGAATGTGTGGTACCGGAGCCTTACGAGCCGACACATGTTATTTAAACAGACTATTCTGGAAAAACCGACTAACGCTCTGACGACACTGACTGATTGAAAAATATGCTTCGAAGTACCAACACATTACATTGTTCCGGTTCATAAATCAATAAGGGTTCAACCGCATCCGCATGAAGCAGATTAGCCCCAACAACTGACGCTGCATTGAAGTCGTGATAGCCATTGCACTGTTGCAGCATTGCGTTGAAATGTTGCAAATGAGAAGTCACGTTTATTCTATAGCAAGACATGAAAAGATACTGAAATTCTTTTATTGCCTTACATGGTCGTAGTCTATAACGTTTATGTACTTACAATTTTTAGTTGATTACATTTGTACACCGAAAAGAAACTATTTAAGGGGCAGAGACTATACAAGAAATGTGAAGTTCTAGTCAATTAGAGAGACGCTGTAGTGAAGGGTACGATGTTTCTAATCTAGCTGGTGAATATCGTGCACAATACTAACTTCAGGCTTCAACACTTATTTGGAGTACGTGTACGTGACATCGTTAGTATGGTTTTTGTTTCTTCGAACGTTACGTGGTCTGCAAGCTTTTGGTGCTGGGCGTACTACATTGCACAGTAGTAATTTGAAGAGCAAGATTACCCATGTGCAAGCAAAGCGCAACACTACAGGGCAATCAGCATCGGCACTTTGTTCCGACGAAACGCACGTATGAGCTTCCCGTAAAACGTCAGCGGTGAGCGTTGCATCCACCCGACGCGCTATCGCGAAACCCCCCGTACCTGACCAAAACCTTTCGCTTCGAAAGCCGATCATCTAACTAACTACAAGCACCGGCGGACCACTCCTATTGGCTGCGAGGGGGAGAACATTCCAGCATCTGAAGTAACAAAGCAACAACGGGGGGCGGATGTAAACAGCCGGTGAAGGGCCGGTTTTCATAGCACGCAGGGAGCGTCAAGTTCGCGAATTGCGGCTCGCATAGCCACCACAAAGTACGTGCTTGCCCTGGCGAAAACATCGTGAGCTTATGGTCGTGAGGCCCGCCCCACCTGCATTCTGTGGCAGCATCGAAGGGTGGCAGAGAACGATCGACACGGCTGAACCATGAGGCGCCGCCGATGCTTCGCGATGCTTTTAGCAGCAGGTAAGTGCACTGTTTAATAAAAGCTTAATTATCAGCAAGAGCTAGACACGCTTGCATGTTTGCCTTTTTTTTTCACAACCATGTGAAATTTGGGAGGCGTCAATGTGGCACAGCGGTGGTGCCTTTTTCTGTTGACCTCTAGATCAATATTTAGGTTCTCGGTCGCATTTTGATGGGTCTTCTCGTGTGCTCTGGTGCGCTAGAGAACTCCTAGTTGTAAAATTTTTCCGTTGGTCTTCACTGTAACTTCATCTCGTATACGGTTCGCAGCAAATCTAACTAAAGCAAACAGGACAAACTATGCCTTCGCACTCAGAAAAATCGGGTTGGGTGTGGCGTAAACATAAAATTTAAATGTTCAACAAAAGCTTCGTATATTTACCTGATAAAATCTGGTGTTTACGTGACTGAAGGTTCAGCGACTGGCTACGAAGGCGTTGTTAATCGATGGTAAGCAGGCGCAAATGATGCGAGAGACCACTCGGTCACTTCACACTTACCTATCTTGAATGACCCATTTTACGCTAGATTGAATTACATTCGTAATGAATGGGCAAGACACGCTGTGATGTTTCTATGGCGAGGGCGCTCAGCTGAGAAGTGCCCTTGTCACTTGACAAATTACGAAGGTTGTCGGACCCGCCGCGGTGGTATAGTGGCTAAGGTACTCGGCTGCTGACCCGCAGGTCGCGGGATTGAATCCCTGCTGTGGCGGCTGCATTTCCGATGGAGGCGGAAATGTTGTAGGCCCATGTGCTCACTCAGATTTAGGTGCGCGTTAAAAAACACCAGGGGGTCAAAATTTCCGGAGCCGTTCAAAACGGCGTCTCTCATAAACATGTAGTGGTTTTGGGACGTTAAACCCCACATATTAATCAATCAAGGTCGTGGGAGGCAAGAATACCCGCGTGGCTGAGTTCGCATACACCCGGAACTCGCTAGAACTTGCGTTGAAATCGCATCAAAATCTTGCTTCGCAACTATTGTAACTGATCGAAAATATCGAGTTAAAGATTCGCTAGTGAGGCCAAAGGAACAAATAGTGTGTAGCAGTGAAAGCGAAAAAAAAAATCGGTTAGTGTTTTAACGAGAACATGGCCAATACACGTTACTGTGGCAGCAAGGTAAGAAATCGACCCAGATAAAAACTGATGACACATGCACCTGAAGACCAGTGATTTGTAAAAGCTGCTACATAGCGTCCAAATCAGCCATTTTCTAGTCACGCAGAAAAGCAGGCGTAAATGAATACAACTCAAACATTGTGATTGGCCACTCAGCCGCAGTAAGAATGTAATATTTTCCACTCTCGCGCAATACTCCTATAGAACCAAAAAATAATACGGTAGTAGAATCTACAACATTGACTAGTGACTATATTGAAAAATAAATATACTCGGTCAATCTAAGTAATAGTGGCTGTTGTACCTAAATAACATGTTGATAATTCAGTATTACGACTCGAGGAGGGAAAACGACCCTAATTATATATTACAACATTGAACATCACTGCCCTTCATTACGCTTTAAAGATGCAGAGAACCAGTCACATCAGAGGCACAGAACAACCTCTCCAGATGTGTCCCCACAAGCGATGAAGATGAAGCCCACCTCGTGATGATGTTGTATGTGCAGGTGATGAAGACGTGCTTAACAAATGATTACAATATACAAAAATGCGATGTGTTGTCTTCAACAAACTCGTTTAAACATGTATGACGTTCCATCGCATTTTGAGAGGTCGTACACCCTTTGAGCAGTCAGGTCTCGTGAACCAAAGGCAATTTATCTATTTCTATTCTTATTAAGAGCTCATTCATAGGTGTCAGTGTTGAAGTATCACTACGAGTAATGAAAATATAAACGCCTGACCTTCGCAATTCCTTTTACTTCGTGCCACAGGCGCACGTATTATGTTAGTGTAATTGAGTGCTCATAATATTGAACCACTACAAGTAACGCTGTGTTATTTGTAGCACTTCACTATGGGTGTATACGGTGCCAACACGTCAAGCTGTCAGTTTACCATAAGTGACTTCAAGAGGGTACTACAAATGCCGTGACAAACTGATCGCTAACACATTTGCATACTAAATTTGGAAGAGTGAACGTCTCGGCTAGTTCGTTTTTCCTTTTATGCAACCAACCTTTATGAAAGCCAGTCTGCCTGCACTGGATGCAGTCTAACTGAGAAGAATTGTCATCTGCACAATATATAAAAAAATGAGGCCTATTTGCCAGCAACGCATGCAACGCCCCTGGTGCGGAAAATCAGGGGCTTAGTCACGTTAGATGCAGGCTATAAGAAACAGCGAACCTAGAGCCGAGATTAAATATATAAAACGGCCACAATGCACAATATCTTTATTTTCCAATTTGTCTGTCGTCAGATGAACGGCCATGTTGTACCCCTCTGATAAGCAGTGAGTGTAACGTCAGGCGTAAAGAAAGTGGCACGGATGTACCGAAAAATGCTACAAGGCGATACCTATATACTTTTTCACTCTGGTTAACAATATAACGCCGTGTTTCTCGGCATATCCTGCAAATAATAACTTCTGAGATTAACGCCCAGAACCACAATATGATTTAGGCACGCCACACCGGAGAGCTCTGTAAATTTCGTCTATCTGGGGTTTCTATAACAATTGTTGGGGTTTGACGTAGCAGAGACACCATATGATTATGAGAGGCGCCGCGGTGAAGGGTTCCAAAATTTTCGACCACCTGGGGTTCTTTAACGTGCGCTCAAATACAAGCACACGGTCCTCAAGCATTTTCGCCTTCATCGAAAATGAGGCAGCTGCACTCTGGCGTAGGTCCAAGTGCACGAGCCATTAGAGGGAAACAGACACCGTGGCTAGAATCAAACCAAGGAGGTTATAGTTTTAGTAAAACCTCCTCGGATAAAACCCGCTACATTTGAGTTAGTAGCCAAGCCCCGTAACTACTCGATGAGCGAGTAGTCCGCTTGCTTCAGAACAGTAAAAATAGAAGGGAAATATGAATAAGTGGGAATTGTCAGAGGGCGAGCAATCAATGTCCAAAAATAGATTTCTATTCGAAGTTATAAGACACGCTGACGGTATACTTCAATGATTGTCGAAGTTAGTGGGTTTTTCTTTAGGTGTGCTGTAACCAAAATGAAACCTCCTGGGCCCTTGGCTGTAACGATGACCCATTATAGCTCCGTAACCGGCCTACGTTACAAATTACATAAAAAATGATTGCGACGGCAAATATCCAGTCCTGGCGGTCAATTGCTTCAACGCCTCCCGAATCAATGCGTCGAACAGCCTTCCACACAACTTGAATGTGGAAGAGGAGGAAAGGGATAAATATTTAGAGAAGGGGAGCCAACTCACGTATACAGGAAACACTCCGAAGAATGGTGATGAGCTCGTGCGCATGCGCCAGACATTCTAAAGCCGGCATCTAGCACTGTCCCGTAGAGTTCCGTCTCCACGAAAATACAGCGTCTGTTGGCCGCTGCGCTGGTGCAGCGGTTATGGTGCTCAGGTCCTGACGCGCGCAGGTTGCGGGTTCGGTACCTGCGGCGGTGGTCGCACTTCGATGGGCCTTTTTTCGTACGAGAACTGGTCTTCGGTCGCTTCGCAGCTTTTGGGGCCCGTCAAATAGCCGGTCAAATCGACGTCAAATAGCGAGGTCGAATTTCGACGTCAAATTGCGGGTAGCATGCTATTCACCGATAACCAACAATTCAGAATCGAGAGTAGCGTTTATATCAAATGCGCTTGTGACTTTGGGGCGCTGCCACATTGGCTTGTGTCATTCGCTGGATTGCGTGCCGATCAAGGGGATATCGGTGAATAAGCACGCCAGCATAACACACATTTTTTTTCTGGACCCGTGTGCTGTGCAATCTCAGTGCACTTTAAAAACAGCAGATGGTCCGAATTCCCGATTTCCTCAACTGTACAGCGTCCTTCATAATCATATCGTAGTTTCTGGTAATAAAGGTATATATATATATATATATATATATATATATATATATATATATATATATATATATATATATATATATATATATATATATATATATATAATCAGCTAAATTGAAGTGTGCGAACCTTGCCGACGGCCTATTTTCTAGAGTATGTGTTGATTCCGCGTTAGCAGGCCCACAGAATCCCGTTTTCTTTCTTGTACAAAATTGATTAGCCTCCGCCCTCCTCCCTTTTATAAGCATTTTCCCACAGGTTACCTCTTAATGTTGTCAGAGCCTACGTCATTTGTTTACTGCAGATTTTTATTCGCTTGTTCTTTCCTTGCATCTTCACTTCCTCTATTCCATTCAAGAAAGTAACGCGATGAATAGGGCTTCTGTCTACGGATAAGAAGTTCCATTTCTCCTTTCAAGGGTGTCTCAATTATCGCGCAGCAGGATTTAAACTGAACGACGTTATTGAAACCATACCTTGTATACATATTCTTTCCAGTACACAGGCTACTACTCGTTTCCTCGTTAACGAGGTTAGTGATTTATACATAATTATATTGGCAAATTGACAACTACTCATATGTGTAGGCATGTTCAAATGACATCTAATCGTGCTATTGTCAACAACATATACTAATTGCCAGCTCAATATTTTCGGCTGATAAGGGAAGTATGCGAAGCGGGGAAAAAATTGCTTAACTTCGCGGCGACTTGAAAAAAAAAAGCAGTGCGATCAATTAAGCTTACTTCAAGCGGCTGCTTTACCTGCTGTCCGTTATACCAGAGACCTGACAGGCAATGTTCCGCGTTTTAGAAAGTATAAAGGACGAGTACCCACAGCATTCTTCCCGATTTTTTGCAGCGATTGCTTCGACTCGATTATACGCCACTATCACTGTCCATGTCTCACGTCCCACTGTTCTCATTGATAGCACAACCCGAGCACTGCTCTGATTACAGCCGCTACTATGAGACCAAAGTGACGCGTTTCTTCAGCCCGGAAGTGGCAAATATGCCGATGCGCATTTTTTCTTCTGCATGTTCTTTTCTTGCGCGTGTTTGAGGGCCATGCTTCCTGATGCACCCTGCACTCTAGTATGCTGAATTTTTTTTTCTGATTTCTCGGGCTTTTTTTTATTAAACTGAAAACATGAGCACGCAATCAGCACATTGTTAAAGACAGCGCAGTTTGATGTAATTTGAACATACCTAGATATGTATCATTGACAATTTGAGAATTAAGTATCTCTGAAGTTACAAAAATATATTAAACTAATTGAAACTACTTAACTAAATGTTATTTGGGGCTACTGCGCTCAACAAGGAACAATATGCGCTATGTGTGCTACGCGTATTGCCGTTCTTATTAAAAAAACATCTTTGTGCGTGATAGTCGGAACACCCTGTACATTTCCTCTCCCTGAAATTCTAACCACATGCCCCTATCGCTGTATGTGGCAGTTACTGCCAGCCTGCTGCCTCCCTGTTTCCTCTGTCCCTGTGCGTAAAGAACAGTCGTTTATAGAATGTTCACACATTCATAGGACAGCTTCATGTACGCAGATTTTCACAGTGAGTGGGATCAGCAAAGTTCTTCTCGTTTTGTCTGCAGTCGTACGTAAGAAAAAGCGTTTAGTACAGTCTTAGTGCGAAAAAGAAAAAAATAATTAAAAATATTTCTTTGCGATGGACAATTCTAGTCATCCGCTAAGTTTTAATGACATGTACTCGGCTTTCTAAGAGAAGAGTGCGTCCCCATAGAGTGCGTCCCAGCGTTATAAATACTAAAAAAGTAAGGCTAATCGCTCTATACCCAAAACGTTTTCAGCACTCGCGCTCATCATCACCAGTGCCAGAGCCTTGCCAACAGCGATGACAGCAAAGGCTTTTCCGATCGGATCTTCAACGGAAGCAGTGTCATCTTCGGACAACGCATTCACTTCAGAAGGTAAACATCAGCTAGATATTCCTCACATCTTTCTTCTCCGTCATCTATTCTTTCAATGTTGCATTGAGCGTATCGTCTAGATTTAGTAGCAACCATCAACAAGGTGCCAGCAGGAGCAGAACGATTAAATCTCTGGCCTGGAGACAGTTTGAAAGGTACTGCTAGCACAATATGAAAGATATCACGAATAATCAGCCGTTTGTCCTTATTATACCAAGGAAATCCATACCGATTTTTCAGAAACGAGTGGCCGAATGGTTACGAGACAGATAATTGACAACTCATTTATTGCACGAAGGCGGCAAAAAGAAATTCAAACAGATTTCTTTCCGAAGCCACCATGCCTGAAAGCCTCTGATTACTGTTCCGATCCCCGGACCAGCCAGTACTTATCTTTAACCAGGAAGCTTTCATTTCAGAAATCTGCATGAATTTTTCTTGAGACTCTGATCTACCAACAGGTTGTTGTCATTTATTTCTTTCGTAACCATTCCGTCAAATGTACGACTATTGACTACAAGCTTTCCTTATCTAGTATTTGCTGCGGTGTTATCTTCACGTTTCGGTGATGCGTTGAGGTGACAGGTGATAATAAATGTTGCCTCAGGCGTACCTGCGCCGTTCACCACTTTAGCATTATACCATTAAATGTGCACTGTGATCTACTGAAGCCTGTTTGCCCTCGTTTGTGCGCTCTTGACACAATTTTGCTGACGTGATTAGTGAACTGGCGTTTACAGCTTTGCCCATGCAGCCTGTGAAATGACGATAGCCTCTCCTCATAGTTTGATATTGTTATACCTGTGAATAGCGTGTAATACAGGGAGAACATCAACTTTTGTAAGGCACTATACTTAACATGCCATGCGTTATTAATAGTGCTTCACGCAAGATATATAGAAAATTTGAAATATTACATGTCCTCTACTGTATTTATAGATGTCCAATTTCTTTCTTCCTTCGAACTACTACTACTACTTGCTACAACAATACTTTGCTGTAAACACAAATAGTTCCTCACAAGCGTGCTCAAGTAATGTTGAGGAAAGGTAATGCTGACATCTCTCGATTCTATTCATTAAGTTAGGGTGAGTGATACTGCGGTTATTTTGTAGCAAAGCTATACTTTCTAGTTTGCGTTCTGTCTTGATTGAACTTTTCTTCTTTTTGCAAGCCTGTGTGGTCGGAACTAGCCTTGAAAGTTCCTCTGTGGAAATCAAAGGATACTATAAGCAATTTCTGAAACTCTTGTCTCACACAGGTGAATGACAGTAGGTGAAAGTTTCGTTTTTAGCAAAAGTTGAATAGTTCATATCTGCACCATTCACGGCTAATTGAACGACCCCGTTTTGTTTTTATCTATTCAGCAGGGCCGATACCATACGATTCTTCTCATTATGACGGTTTCCATTATGGCGCGCCTGAAAGCACAGAAGTGGATCAAGAAACAAAACAAACGGACGAAGCCAGTGATGCAACCGGCACATCTGCAGCGTTATTGCACCGACCTTTACTAACAGCAACGAACTATGAACAGAGTGGCGGTACTCGCTATGATTATGATACCTGTCGACAATGGAAACGGTAAAGATACCATGACAGACTTCGCGGCGTCTGAAGAAAACAAGACAAAAACAGAGGCGGCAGAGTTACCAAAGGAAAAGTACTTCTGGAAGATGTTCAATGACGACCTCGATACCGTTGAACTGGCTACCAAAGGCCGGGATAGTGCTAGCGTCACACCCCTTCCTAAACAAACAGCTATATTTAGCACGCCAGCACCTTACGTGAGCGTCTTCGGCTCGGTTTCTGAATCACTTATCGAGGCCCGAGCCGATGACACGGATGACGAAGTTCCGAGCAGGCTACGTGCGGCGGCAATGTCGTCCAGTAGCTCTAGTGACCCACCTTCAAGCCCTGAAGTCAAACTGGACGTCTACACAACTGGTGACGACTCAAAAGGCCACACCGTTCTGTCAGGCATGTCGTCAGGGACAGAAACAGGGACCGCTGCTACTTATCACGACGGTCGTGTCTGAGGATGTTATATTACCGAGCTACGTACTCCACAACAACACCAGCAAAGGAAACTACCGGAACAAAGTGTCACAGCAGGCGAAGGGATTATTGTTCAGGAGTCATGGAATGGCTACAGATTGAGGGGGTTACGTCAGAGAAGAGCCGTATACATGGCACCCATCGGAAAGGAAGACATGACCTCCGGAGACGTGAAGGTTGATACTGCTAACAGTGACAGTCAGAAGAAACCCGATGACTCATACGGAGAGCATATGGATGGACTGACAGCGAGTGCCTCAGCTGAGAAACCTAGGGATTCACCTGTTATCGTTTCACCGAGGGACGAGCAGGGAGACAGCTGTTAGCAGCAGGCCGCGGAAATCCCATTCCACAAGCGGGTCAGTCAGGGTCTCTCTCTCCCACGCTGGAGGTATCCGATGGAGCTGGCGTGCAAGGTGTACCTCCTGACACTGCTCAAGTTGATCATCTCATGGCAAGGGCTGGGGACAAGCCCGATTCAGAGAAAGCAAGTCAACCGGCACTTTCAAGAGCAGAGCTGCCGAAGACCAGCGGTAGTGAAGCAGGTCGGGGAGCTGAGGCGCCAAAGCCAGTGGAAGTTCCCAGAATTTCAGAGGTTCCCGCCGAGGGTAACAGCAAGGTGACTCGGCCAGAATCTCCGAGAGCAGAACAGCCAAAGGCTAGCGCAGGTGGGGGAGGTGATCCTACAAATAAGGCAGCAGAAGTGCCCAGAAGTGCTGAAACTCCTGCAGCGGAAAACAGCAAAGTGACTGAGCTAGAATTGCCGAGAGCTGAACAGCCGAAGGCTGGTGGTGGCGAATCTGGTCGAGGAGCTGAGCCTCCGAATAAGCCAGCGGAAGCACCCAGAATTTCAGACGATCCCGCAGCGGGAAACAGCAAAGCGAGTCAGCCAGAATCTCCAAGAGCAGAACAACCAAAGGCTAGTGTTGGAGGGGGAGGTGATCCTCAAAATAAGGCAGCAGAAGTGCCCAGAAGCGTAGAAGCGCCTGCAGCGGGAAACGGCAAAGCGAGTCAGCCAGAATCACCAAGAGCAGAACAGCCAAAAGCTAGTGGTAGCTGGGGAGGTGATCCTAAAAATAAGGCAGCAGAATTGCCCAGAAGTGCAGCAGAAAACAGCAAAGTGAGTCAGCCAGAATCTCCAAGAGCAGAACAGCCGAAGGCTACTGGTGGTGAAGCCGGTCGGGAAGATGAGCCGGTGGAGGCACCCAGAAGCTCAGACGTTCCAGCGGGCGGAAACAACAAAGCTAGTCAGCTGGAGCCTCCAAGAGCAGAACAGAATAAAGCGCATGCGCCAGGTAAAGAAAATGGCAGCCCAGAAGCACCCAGATCGGAGCAGCAGAATCCACCTGCCATCGTGATGCCAGTGACCAACAAAGATAGCGAAGGCAGGTCGGAAAGCCAACCTGAAATTCCGAGAAGTGATGTTCCGAAAATTCCTGGTCCACCAAGTGCTGGTAAGGATGGTGGAGAGGCGAAAGGAGGCAAAGCCCCAGAAACTGTAGTGATTGTTGAAGACAAGAAAGAAGGCAAAGAGGAGGTCAAGAAGCCTGCACCAACAAAAATGGTGGAGACTACAGAATCCGAAACACACATTTCGATTGATGACAAGCCAGAGAAAAAGCCAACTGATGTGGTTATTCCAGAGGGCAAACCGCACGACGCTAAAAAGGACAAAGGCGAAGAAACAGTGCTAGTGGTTAAAAACGTAACTGTAGAGGTGGTACCTGAAGGAGATGTTCCGGACTCCAAACCAGGCCAAGTTGTTCCAGGTAAGATAAACTCACCTGCTGTGCTGTTTATAACAATAATGAATGCTTCTTTGTGGTATAGTAAAAGCAAGAACCTGATGCACAAAGTCAGTGTTTGGGTCAATGATTTTAATAAGTGGCAGTTTGTGAAAGTTAAGCAAATTCCAAGCATGGTGGTGGCCTATACCCCTGACACACGGCACCTGTGATCTTACTCGCAGCGAGTGACATTAGGCGTTAATGCCATTTTGTTGCTGCTACACGGCCATAGCGAATGACAGTCACACATAATGTCATTCACCCTTTGAATGTGTTTACTAAACTCATGGAAGCGCGACATGTGTACGCTTGTCAACAGGCACTTGACAAGAGATCGCAAAATTGACATAATAAAGCAGATGCAAACGATGCTCAGACGTTTATTAAAGGATGTGGTTAACTTTTAGGCAACGTTTTAACGTGCAATATGACAGTAGAAAAACTTCTTCCTGTATATTTTTTTCTCAGTCTCTGACTTGCCATTCTTACACCCGCTCACTGCTGTTTAAGTGCAGCGTCTCCGCGTTAGGCTCGCTAGTATCAGGCACGCACGTGTCGAACACCAGTTTAGGGAGAGTGTTTTCAAACCAGTTTCCTGTTAATCGCTCATGAAGTGGGAACCCAAAGGGCAGCCAACGTAAACGAATTGGCATGTAGGTGCAGCTCCAAATTCCTTGTCTTCGTTGAGGCGCTTCAGTCTGTTCTGATGCTTCATTCGCAGCAGCTGGAGAGAAATTAACGTTCGTTTGCACTGATCACCATTCATGGCGGTCACACATTCGTGAACGCTGTCGCAGTTTCAAACATTGTCGTCTGCAAGTTGGGAGCGGCTTTGAGCTAGTCTTCCTTTTGATATGTACGAAAATGTTTTAAAGCGAAAGTTGCGATGAGATCTCAACTCAGGTCTCGCCCTATCGAAGTTGTCCACCACCGCCGCGGGTGCTCGTAACCACATAGCACGAAATTAAAAAAAAAAACTAGCGCCAATGACACGGTGGGGCTTGAAACAGGGTCCACTGGTTGCCATCCCACAATTCTAAATCTGAGCCTCTCCGATGCTTGGGACTTACTGGCAAACTTGCCTTAGGCAGGCTTGATGTCGGGAAAGCAATCACGGTAATATGACTTATAAAGCGTTTTAAAACAGCGAAAGAACACCCAGTCGTCGCACAATGCGAATAGCGGAACCAGTGGGTCGTTCAATGCTCCAACCCATTACAAAAGCATTTTCTTGTTCACCAATTAACTGTGGTGCCTACCCACTTCAGCCATAATTCCTCATCGTCGTCAGCCACGGCTTGAGCAATTGGCACGAAATTTCTTGAAAGTGTTTAGCGGCTACCGCACTTCTCAGAAAAAAAAATGGCAAAAATAGCATAGTGAATTCCGGCTTACTACCAAAAAAATTCAATAATAATGTCGTAGTAGGTGCTCAGATTTGGGTGCACGTTAAAGAACCCCAGGTGGTCTAAATTTCCGGAGCCCTCCACTACGGCGTCTCTCATAATCATATAGTGGTTTTGGGACGTTAAACCCCACATAGCAATCCATCAATCAATCAATGTCGTAGTAGGTATCAAGCAAGTGTGATTGCAGTAGTACCCCGATGAGTGTTGAGAAAAGGCTCTGAAAGGCCGCTTTTCTAGCTTTCGCTTGACTGTGCCTTACGCATTAGGCAGGCCTTAGGCAGGCTTCGCCTTACGCACTGGCCTGGCGTTTTTTTTTTCTGTCCTACTGGTGCTGTTTTAATACGTCGCAGTATATTTTGAACCAGCCGGACAATGCTATGCAAGTTAAATGCGCGATTTGTAACTTTTTGGTATCATAGCAGCCCACCGATAAACATTGACATCAATTACGAATGTCATTTCAAATAGCCGTGTAGAGCCGGAATGCAAGATCGCAAAGACATTCGTTTTGAATGTCAATCGCTGCGATTGACATTACGCGTGTCATGTGGCAGGCGTACTATCAGGCGTACTAAACATTATGTCGTGCGATCGATTATTGACCACGTTATGTTGGGAATTAATGCAAGAACAGTCTAGCCTTTGGTAAAGCTTCAGGTAATGAACTTCGAATGACCTATTATTACTGTGGTCACTACTGCACAAGGATGGAGTTTTAAGACATAAATAACTGTAAAAGTTTACCAGAAATAGACGAATGGGCATAATATCTGCAAACATAATCGTACCTCGAACCATTATTACTTCTTTAGCATGCTTGTAGGCATGAAATATCCCACAGGAAGCAATTCAAATTGCTTACTCCAAAATGTGCGTTTTGGAAATTAGCCTTCAGAGAAAATTATTTCTACAGAGCAATGGAATCAGTGGAAATGTTCCTAGAGAATAATGCATTCATATGTTACTTGTATGCTGAAAGCTCTCTTAATCTTAACATAATACTGAC
Source organism: Rhipicephalus microplus (assembly GCF_013339725.1). Taxonomy (NCBI): domain Eukaryota; kingdom Metazoa; phylum Arthropoda; class Arachnida; order Ixodida; family Ixodidae; genus Rhipicephalus; species Rhipicephalus microplus. The sequence goes on along the minus strand of NC_051170.1, from coordinate 92,076,476 downwards.
TGTCTTTATATACACGCTGCCAAAGCTTGTGTATGCTAGGAATTATGTATGTCATTTTTCGGGACTGTACAGTAGCCCCTAGTTCAACTAGAATTTTCAAGCAGAATTCTTCGCATAGGTGGAAATAATGAAGAGATAAACTGAACAATTTTTTTCACACGTTTTCAAACATTAGGCTTAACACCGAGAGGGAAAAAAAAATCGAACGAGATGACGTGATAATGTAATGTAGTCGGGGCCTCTAGTAAGCCACAGTAGCAGAGCAACTAAAGCCTCACTGGCTTTAGTTGCTCTGCTACTGTGGACCAGGAAACCAGCCACCAAGCCCGGTTGCTCGTACGCAAGCCAAATATCCCAATGCTTTGGAACTTCTTGAACGATATGCGTGCTCGGTTGAGGCGATCTTAAGGAATAGAAACATTATGAACTGTAAGCGACAAGCTCGAAATCAAGGCCTATCTGCTACAGGAAGAAATTCTGAACTTCTGAGGCTCGAGAATTCTGGGCGTCCCCATTTGAGGTCCGCTTCTATTAAAGCGCTGATGTACCATGCATAGAACTTGGCGAAAAAAACATGTCCTGCGGACAGCATGCCTTCCTACGAACTGCTCAACAATCCATTGCCGTCATGCGGGTCTAGGAATATTTTACAAGAGGTTCGTGAAGTAGTCATATTCTGAAGTGACTTATTTTCATACAGAGGCCTGAACATGTGAAACTGGTGTCATTGTGAGAACTGGTTTTCAGTGGTTAGGTTTGTATGTTGGCAAGTATGTTGTACTTTTTAAAACTTAATCAGCAGATCTTTAATGATGAGCCGACTATGCATTTCGATATTATGTGCAGGTAGCGTACCCGCTGAGTAATCCCGTCAATGAATTCATTAACGTTTGTGTAGTAGGCTGGCTTTGATACAAGCCCGTAACTGAAAGCCTAAATCCTAACGAGGTCGAATTCTTAGCGCTCTAAACCTAAATTACTGGAAGGTTGCTGCCTGTTAATAGATGTCTTTATAAATTATTTGTTTCAAAGTGCGAATTGGGAAGTATGTCATGTCTGAATTTATAAAGACATTATTTTATGCGAAAAAAAAACGATGGTATACTTGCATTCCGAGGAAACATAGCGCTGCCCTTTTGCACTAAAAATTACCTGGAAGAAACTAAAAAAAATGTCTTATGGCCTCTGTATCACTTTAACAGAAAGTTTAATGAATGTTGCACGTGAACAAATTTTCTCGCTGCGTTATCTTGTTATTCCAAATTGTTTCTAACCATTTGTTTCAGCGGCGCCACCAAAGGAGGCCGTAGTCTACCCCCCCGCTCAGACAACGAATCACCCGAACCCTCCACATCAACCACCTTCAGCTTATCAACCTTACCAGCCTTATCAAGCACCCCCCTATCATCAACCGAGTGAAACGGTCTTTTACGTACCTCAGCCAGTTTATCAGCCAGCCGCTCACACGAGCTATATGCCAGGGCCTCCGTCACCTTACCAGCCAATCCAGCACATGGGTCCCACGTACCAGTATCAGCAGCCCTATGTCAGTTACCAGCAAACACCTTATGATCTTTTATACCAACCCTCATACGCTCCCGTCAGTGTGCCTGCTTATCCGCAAGTCCAGCATACCGCATACTATCCAGCACACCCGCCAAGATATAGGCCACCGCAGCGCGTAATCTACGTTTCACAATACCAAGTCCCACGTGTTTATCCATCATCCCCCACGTACTCTCGTCCGTACGGGACCCAACACAATTATGCACAGGTGTCAGCTTATCAGCCGCCGTATCCCGCTGCGTCGAACGTTCCTTACGCCGCACACACTTACCGAAACAAGGGACCTTATTATCTACCTATGAAGCGACCACACGACGCACATCAAGTGATGGTGCTAAAGCCGGGACACGAACATCCTGCGCTCGAACGGCCGGGACACGAAGCCACAGCTCACGGAGGCCACAAGCGCCACGTGGACGAGCAGGCTCACACTTCCCAACTGCACTTCCCGCCAGTGGTTCCCCACCCACAGAATGCTGCCGTACCCAACCACGCTCCCCCACCGAAGAAATATCCTGCAGTCCATCATATGCCACTCAGCCATTTCCAGGATCATGCAGTGCGCAAGCCAGGAGCCAAGCTCACCTTCAATGCCGGTCACGTGCCAAAGATGATTCCGAAGCGACAAGGCTACGGCGAAGCACATATTCCGGGTAGGCAGCGCTTTTCTGGATTAAACAAAAGTGCGGCTACCATGCAGTATAATGTGGTCTCTCAAGACAGCGGTGGCACTGGTTTCCTAACTGATGCGCTTATTTTGCAGAAGCCTACTGGAGATCGACCACTGATGAAGTAAATCCTGCAGCAGAGTATACGGAACAATTTGGCAAGTGTTTTCTTTCGCACCGTCTGCTTCTGAGAAGCACCGAGACAAACATGCACTCACCGATTACACTAGTTACTCTGGTTTGAAGTAACAACCTAATTTCATTCAAAAGTTACTGACGGCGTCACCAGTGGCTGTTAGTCACAGAAATTCACTGTGCTTCACTTTACATGCTCTTGCAGCAGCATATGCAGCATAACTTTTCAATAACACTATTGCCGAGGAATTGGTTTTTGATCGTTATTGTGCGAGTTTCATTGTCGTGTAAAAAGAAAATACGCAGTCGAAATACTTCGCACTATGAAAATTATTTAAATAGGTTGCCGATATTGCTTTGCTTCCCATTGCTTTGAAGAAGGTTGACTGCTCGCGACTCGTGTCGGTAAGCTTTGGATAGTTTTGTTGTCATCATGGGCGTCGAATATAGTGTGGATGACATAGAAAATTTAGTTCAGCGTCTGCAACAGCTATGCGTAAGCAGCCTGCGAGTAGAAATGGTTTGCAGGCTGCGTCCGCAGAGCTGCTGCGGACACCCAATTAGGGTTGTCTATGTCAAGGCCAAGCGACACTGCACGTAAGCAAATCGTGGGTGACATGCTGGAGCAATTATTTACGCAAGTGTCAGCATGACATGACTTTCGTGTGCGTCGTCGCTTGTATACGTCATGGGCCAATGTTGTTGCCCACAAGGGCGTTTGAATAAGACTGTTCTCAGCGAAGAAAAGAAAAAAGTCTTGCTGCTGTTGAAGTTAATGCAGAAAGCAATGGTCACACCGATTTCTTGTTTGTGGAAATATGTGTTCTACTTGTCGAGTGGGCGGTGCTGCAGTTTTTAATCTTCAAGGTTTTTAACCGGCTTATGAGCTGAAAAGATAGTGGATCTACCTGAACTTATCGTTATCGCGTTTGTGTTTTCTGAAATGCTCTTCGCTGTCGAGAGGCAGCAAGGGCATTGAACGTTTGCCGGGAACGTGAGATTGCAATGTTGCCATATTTCGTTTTTGAGGGCTTTGGCTGTTGAGGTGTTCAACTGTACACAGATACTAGCAATTTAATGCGCCATAGATGTCGAATAAGTTTTGGATAAATATTCTTTATTTTGTTAGCCTAGTAATAATAAAACAAAAAAATGAAAGAGAAAAAGTGAAACAGATGACGTAAGCTTGTAATAAGCAAAACTACTGTATAATATCGACAGATCCCACGTAACTTGAGAATCAACGTTATGCGAAGCGTGCTGAGGGAAGGTGAATGTATTGTAAAACGTTCCGAGATGACGCTAACGATATGTAGAGATGTACGCACAGACATATGTTCAACAGTAGCATATGGTTTATATAACCAGTTTTTTACGCTTTGTGGTAACGATGCCAACAGCAACATGAGTGTTTGCAACATCAGAAGCGGTAAGCTGACATGTAGCGCTTGCGCTCATGTGGATGGTAGCTCCGGAGAATGCTACGTAAATCAACTTCAGTGGATTGCACTTACCTGCAATTGACGTTAACTCGACATGGCGGCTGTATGATAAGAGTACGTACGTATTGTTTATCAAATGTGACAATCAGCATTGCAACCACCATTTACGTTTCACCAGCATTACACCTGTATTGGGCCTTTTACTGAACCAGTATCGAGACCCAGCATGGCTCTATGGTAGACTACTTCATTGCCACGCCGAATGATTAGGTTGGATTCCTGCTGCGGCCCTGATGTTTATTCTTTGCATGCAATGGGTCAACGGTGCCGACTTGTGCTTTTTTTTCTTAACGCCATAGCATTAAATACACCAATGTCTATTCTCGCCATTCACAGGTTCACTTAAACTGTCAATATGTTATGGCAAACAGAGGGGTAATTCTAGACGCCTAAAGCACCACAGGAAGAAATAATCACAGAGAAAGAGCGTTCTTTCTCTGTGATTATTTCTTCCTGTGGTGCTTTAGGCGTCTAGAATTACCCCTCAGTATGACGAACCAACTAGTCCAACAACAAGTACTTCTATGTTATGGCACATACACGCATACCTTGGCACATACTGGCCCATGGTATACAGGTATTTGCCTCACATGTCTGGCCCAAATGGTTTGACGACGTACGTGACGAGATCGTCCCAATGTTCATGTCATGACCAGTCAGTCATACTCGCCAAACCATCATACCTTTTCATAATAATTTTTTTCACCCCGACTTTAGCGGAGGCGGAGAATCAAGAGAGCCCACAGATAGATAGATAGATATAGATAGATATAGATAGATAGATAGATAGATAGATGGATAGATAGATAGATAGATAGATGGATGGATAGATAGATGGATGGATAGATAGGTAGAAATATTGCCGGCAGTACGCAAAGAAATGCTTCACCCTTAATATCTATTTTCGGCCGTGAATTGCTGTCGAAACTAAACGTTCAGTCTACACTAAGTTTAGTCAAAACTAAATGCAGCTGACAGGTTCCACAACTTCCAGAACATAAATAAATAGCGTTATGGCTGCTGTTTTAAGTACAGCATGCTAGACTGAGTTCAAATAACGGCACCAGCTAGTACTTTAGGGAACTGTTCACACACGCGGTTCCTGGAAATGCGCACGTTCAATTTGTTATTCGTTCATTTCTGTATTCACAGATATCATTGGTGCACTTTGGTATGATGTCGTGTGCAATTTAAAACTTATTTTTCAGAAGCCAGAACGACAGTATCAGAGTGAAAAATCATTTCCATTATTCAATGTCTGGTGTGTGTTCTCTGATTTAACATTGTACATAAAGTCAACATCAGCAGCCATTAGACACAAAACCTGCGTCTCTGTATAGTCTCTTCTGCCATAAGATAATTCTGAAGCGAAGGTTCATTTGCACGAACACGATATGCTTTTCTTTTTTTTTTACTTCTGACACTTGTTTCGCATTTTAATTTCAGAAGTCTCTGAAGACGGTGAGTTGGGAGTGAAGCAACCTCTCTACACGGGGTATGAGACCACTTAACAGATACGATGATAGCACACCATTCCCTGTCAATTCAGGGTCAAATTTCCCCCCAAAGGCTTGCAACGCTTATGTAACAGATTGACAATATTTAGACCATCCTGTTCAAATGACCATATGGCTACCTGGCAGTTCACAGAGGTCCGGCTACCGAGAATCATTAGCGGGTGAGCAGCGACTCACGACGATGGATGTAAACGCTAGAAGCTGTGACTTGCCTGTCGTCCCTGATGCTGTCTGATTCATCGTGTCGCTACAACCATGTCACATGAGGGCCAGCATTTGCAGATGTCATGCTTCTTCATAAGGAATACTCCAGGAGCTTTGCAACTACGGTCAAGCTACTAAAAAAGCTAGCAGTGAGCGACTGGCTCCTAAAAGACCCAATTGGGCGTTCGAACTCAGCCACTCATCGATGTGAAGAAGCACTTCGATATATGTCCTTCTAAAGGTCTCCAAGGAATGCCTGCAACATTTTCATGTATATGAAATGTGATGGGAAGAAAACCCACTTTGTGCTTAATACGGTGGTCACAGCGTGAGACGCTCGGACACCATTTTTGCAACAGCGTTGTTATAACTTTTTAGTGTGTATTGAAATAAAATCGTTTCTTTGTAATGAATTAAGTGTCAGAGGTCGCAATGCATCAAGAGATTGCGACATGTATATTTCTTTGTAATAAATGCTTGTTTTACTTTACGAACACGCGTGAGTGAATATTGTGTTTGATTCATGATGAGTGTAGTTTGTGTGCACAAGTAGAAACATTAAGGTTCAGCTGTATATTTTGTACAAACAAATTTTACGTATCACGGAAAACGTTGCAACACAACTCCGGGAATGCTGATGTAAGCTGCGTGTGATGGAATATTACGAGACATAAAAGAGTTCTAGCAGTTTGCAAAATATATTAGAAATTTCGGCAAGCAACTTACCAGCGATATCATTTTATTTTGTAAACTTTGTCCTAATAGACGCGTATCAAAGGAGCAAAAGAAATGAGGAACAGGGAGCTTGGCCAGTTACATGCATATGAAGCTAATAATTGTTGTGATCTTATGTTCCAACACCCCGATGTGACCGCAAGATACGTGTTAATGGATGATTACAAACATTTTACCAGCGTGCACGTAAATTTAGGCACATGAGCTTACATGTAGCGGCTGAGATTCAACCTCGTGACATGTAACCCGTGATCAAACGATGCGAATATTAGCCAAGTGGGACTGAGATGAATGTTCCCACTGGTGCCTCAATGCATACTTCCTTACCTATAATTATTTATAGTATGCTCGCATTGTATCTAAATGTACATTACAAACATAAGCTCCTCGTTAAAGTGACCATTCAAAACGATGAAGGAAAGAAGGGATCGTTTTATTTGTTACACACAATGTTAATGAGATCTTACAATCATGCCAAATATAGAGAATGTCGTTAGAATTGGATTGTAATGTAAATGTGAAGAAAAATATGTGGACGAAAAGATAAGGTGCCGTGGGCAGAGACCGAACCTACGGCGTTCAAATAACGTGTCCGATGCTCTACCAACTGAGCTACTACGGCGGCTCTCTCCATGTCCACTTTAAGGGTTGCATTAAACGTGGGAGCGGGGCAGCCTAAGATGGTAGCTATTTATTTTGCAAGCTGAACTGGAAGAAAAAAATCACAGCATACCAACGGAGTGAGTGATGAGTGGGGACGAAGCATCCGTACGTCCATCCGTGCTTCTGTCCATCCGTCCGTCCGTACGTCGATACGTCCATCTCTCTGTCTGTCTGTCTGTCTGTCTGTCTGTCTGTCTGTCTGTCTGTCTGTCTGTCTGTCTGTCTGTCTGTCTGTCTGTCTGTCTGTCTGTCTGTCTGTCTGTCTTTCCGTGCATGTGTCCGTCGGTCCATTCGTCCGTGTGTCCGTTCATCCGTGCGTGCGTCCATCAGTTCATTCGTCCGTGTGTTCGTTCATGCGTCTATGCGTCCGATCGCGTTCTAGAATGCAGACAGTGCGCGGGTAACAGCGATGAGACGCGGGCCAAGGAAGCCGAGTGCAAGCGTCTCCAACACGCCCGCTGCTCTGCTTCGTCCATGCCCCACGAACGATCCGACACGTACGGCGACGATCTATAGACCTAGAGAGGCACTCGTTCCCCGCGCACTTTGGCAAAGCGCGCGCAGCAACCAATAGGAAAGTGGCGGTACAGTGCCTTCTAAAATATCCTCACTTAACTGCAGTTTTTACTTCTATGAGACAGCGCCGTCCATTATACTGTTCGGTAGATACTGCCTTCTTTTCTTTCTTGTCTCCTTTTCTCTCGGTTACGCGTGACTAGTGACAAGGTTAGACTTAGAGGAGCTTTGCCCTTAAAAGAAATAAATGGTTCATGGAAACTTACGCATGTATGTATCAACGTATTTATGTATATATGGTTGGTTTGAGTAGGAGAAAAAGCGTAGTAGGATTGTTTCGCCGTTAGTATTTGTCAAGCTAAGTGCGGACTCGCATGATATAAGACAATGTTAGAGATTCTTGATCATATTAATTGAGGAAGGACACATTCACCTTCAGAAGTCTGCAAGCATGGCGGATGCCGCATCACCCATAAATCATGCGAAAATGTCTAATATTTGAAACACAGACTTCTTTACCTTGAAGTCAGTGCTGTCACTTATTCCTTATGCGAGAATTGATATCTTATATTTAATTATTTTTACAAATACGCGGTTTCTGGCCAATATTTAGAGCAGTGGTTCTATGCCAATAAATATTTCGATGGGCCTTTGTGGAACTGGAAATGATGGGAGACACCTCGCAATGAGAGAAACTGGGAGTAATTATTTCACGCAACATGCAGTGTTAAATTGGTGTTTTTTATTCCTGACTGGCAAAAAAAATGATCTAACCAAAGTGTCACGTCATTTCGACGTAAAGAGGTTGCGATTACGTTGTATGATCAGCAGCGACATTAAACTAGTTTCTAGCTGCGTATGATTTTCAAACACTTTAATTTTTTTCAGCGTAGGTTAGCTCTGCCGCATGGCAAAGTATGTTCCAGCGGTGAGGCATACTAAATTCAGGAATGTTTCACTGTTTTGTGGCAGAGTGTAGCTCCAAAACACGCGTTTTCCCCCGAGAATGTGTTGCGCGAACCCCGACAAATAGAAAATCTCGAAGCACCGAAAGCTCCGCGGAACCCCCATTTTCGAACTAGTGCCACTTTAGAGTGTTCAATGTACCACTTGCCCCTAGTATCTACAGCTACTCAAGTTTTCTACCACATAGTCATGGCTGACTGCCCTCCTTGTGTATGTGGCCTCCGTTTTAAGTATACATTTTGTCATGTCGTTATGACGATGAAGAATCGTTAAGCAATCGAAGCGCAATAGACTAAGTTTATTGTTGGGTGAATTTATGCCCATAAAAACTGGTGCAGCAGTCAAAGTACACGCAGGTAACAATAATAGAAACGGTGAGCATACTTATTATAGGTCGATTCTGATATAATTGTTGGTGAAGCAAGTCACCATGCAAATTGAAACCTTCCAGGGTTGTTGCTAGAACTTGCTTCAACTCCACACACACACAAAAAAAAACACAGCATATCCACGGAGTGCATGATGATGAGCGGGCGAAGCGTCCGTCAGTCTGTCCGTGCCTCCGTCCGTCCGTTCGTTCTTGATTTCGTCCATCTGTGCGTCTGCCTGTGTGACAATCCATGCGTTCATCCGTCTATCCATGCGTCTATTCGTGCGTCCATCCATGCATACGTCCGTCTGTTTGTCTGCGCATCTGCGCATCTGTGTCTGCGCATCTGTGTCCATCCATACATCCATGCGTCCACGTGTCCGTCCGTCCATGCGTCCATCTGTGCGTTCGTCCATCTGTCTGTCCGTCCGTTCGTGCGTCTGTCCATTCATCTGTAAATCTAGTGAAACCTGCAAGTACCGCCATCTCGCATCTTTTAATCATATATTGATCATATAGAAGTACCGCCATCCAGCGGACATTTCAAGGACTAAACGAGAGGTGATATGGTCGGGCTAGTGGAGCGGCAAGCGGGTGCTCTCTTACGACCTGCAATTTGCCCACCGTTCACCACCGCTTTTTCATGGCACTGGGGCACAGCCTCGCTAAACCTTGCTGAAGCCAAGGAGGTTACGCTCAGCGAGTGGAAACCTTTACTGGTCAGATAGTGCTCAAAGTGCGTCCTCTTGTTACTAATTTTTTTTTTCAGTAAGCATCAAAATTAAGGCAATTTTTCTTTTTGAAGATTAAGTCAACGATACACGCCTCTGTGGGTTAGTTCATCACAAACAATTATCCATTTATTTATGATTAACGTGTGCGGGTTTCCTCCTCAATTGAAAAGAGTGCGCCCGTGCCACTCCTCTAAGGAATCCGGCCGTGGATGTGGCTACCTATACTATTTTGACGACGATGACGACGATGAATACTGCTACAGACAAAGCGTTGCGAACGCATGACTCACTTAGAAGTGTGGCAGCGCTCGTGTCTTTCGTGTCCTTCTTGTCTCTGTGTCGGCGTATTGTTCTCGCGCTATAACTATCGGCATGACTCACGGCTTTAGGAGCTTCGCCCCTAATCAGCTACTGGTGTTGTGCGCGCAATCATATTAGAAGATCGCACATAACGCTTAGAATAATCGCTTAACGATTTAGAAAGCCTCGTATTCTACGGGAGAGCATTCAGCCGTCCCAGACTGCCCTTTGACAACCCCGTAAAACAAACGTTACGAACGCGTCACACTGGCGCAACGATTAATTTGTGTACATTGACTTCAACTACCTACACAAGCATGCTGATTTTGAGCACTGCTCTGGGGGCGACAACGCAGAAAACAACGCATTGTACTTGAAACAGTTCAAGCGCAACGAAGACATTTGGTGAAAAGTAGAATTCCTTAAAAAAAATTGATAGATCCCACGTACAGTGGGAAAGTCACTTTAAAAATAGCACAACGTTACGAGGTGGAGGTAAATTATGCCATACACGACTTCCATGACATGATTAACATGTTTAGACGTGTCATTTACCTTCGTCGTCTATTCACGTCATGTGCTGTCAAATTTGGTATATCTGGAGCTATCGAAACGGCTGCCAGCGCTTCATGAGCACCGTATGTTGTGATGTTCTTACATGACACGCGTGTCTTGATTATCACGTCTGCACCAATTATATACCTTCACCATCCTTTGACGTCACGTAACACCAAATTTTGTATATGTGGAGCTAGCGAAACGGACACGAGCGCTTCATGAAGGGCCCAATATACTCCGTGGTAACGTTGACCGCGCTCACGCTGAATGCAACTACGCTACGTTAGCAAAACGCGAGCACTATATAGTCTCACGGTAGGCGCGGACAGCTTCCGTCGGCGCAGCCTCACGGCAACTGGCGCGAAATGCGACATGCTGCATTTAGCGCCGATGCGTTACCCAGACGGCACTGCGTCTGGCTCTCTTTGCGACTGAGAGACGCCGGATGCACTGAAACGCTCATGCGTCAAAGCAACGCAGCGCAGCACGCGCCTGTGAGTATATGGCAGGACCAAAGCCTGGCATGGCAACGCCAGCGTGACGCAACGAAATGAACGCTGGCGAGCACGTGCACCGTCTCACGTCGAAATCTATTGGCGCCTTCACCGTGGCGACTAGTCATGTTCTCACATGAAACGCATCTCATGATTATCATGTTAACACCACTCACATACCTTCGTCACCCATTCACGTGACGTAATACCAAATTAGGCATATGTGAAGCAAGCGAAACGGCCGCGAGACCATTGTGATTGTGGCATGTAGTCACGTTGTTACATGACGCGCATGTCGTGATTATCATGTTTGAACGTGTAAATTATTTATGTGGTAAATTCGCGTCACTTAATACCGAATTTGGTACATGTGAAGCTAGGGAAATGCACGCGAGTGCATCATGAGCGTAGCATGTTGCTACATGACACGCATCTCATGATTATCATGTTTGCACCTGTCACATACCTTCGTCATCCATTCTCACGTCCTGCAATACCAAATTTGGTACATGTGAAGCTAGCGAAATGGCCGTGAGCGCACCATGAGCGTGGCGTGTTGTCATTACTCATGAATTACACGACATGCTTGTCATGATTTCAGCGTTAGGATCTGTCACTTGTGTTCGCCATGCAGTCATGTCATACCATACGAGTTTTAAATGCGAAGCATTTCTTGGTGAACTTCGGCGACTTTGAGCGTATCTATCTATCTATCTATCTATCTATCTATCTATCTATCTATCTATCTATCTATCTATCTATCTATCTATCTATCTATCTATCTATCTATCTATCTATCTATCTATCTATCTATCTATCTATCTATCTATCTATCTATCTGCCTACGACTTTTAGCTCTCCTGGCTCTTTGAATAATGGTATTGACACCATAATTGATATGGCTTACCATGACTTTATGAAGAACATACTTGATTAGTCACAACATTAGTCACAATTAGTCACAGACAGACAGACAGACAGACAGACAGACAGACAGAGAGACAGACAGACAGACAGACAGACAGATAGATAGATAGATAGATAGATAGATAGATAGATAGATAGATAGATAGATAGATAGATAGATAGATAGATAGATAGATAGATAGATAGATAGATAGATAGATAGATACTCTCTAAGTCGCCGAAGTTCGCTAAGAAATGCTTCGCATTTAAAACGAACATCTTCATGCTCGTGGGAGGACGCTCTAGGTGCCGACCAGTGCGGACGCGCGAAGATCGGCTCCTGCTTTCAAGAATGCTTTCCTGTGGTATTCACAAATTTGTCGCCGAGTTTTTAGTCCCATCGTGTGCCTAAGTTCTCAAGAAATCAGCAGATACCACCTTTGTGCTGATGAGTGGACTTTTAAATCGTTTTTTGGGACATTTTTACACGGCAACGCCACCGGGGGATTTAAGCCTAACCAAGGAGGCGATTGTCGCTGATGCGCCGGCCCGGCGCCAACGCGACTTAACGCTCTGCGCGTTCCAGGATCTGCAACTGAGAATGGAATACCAAGTAGATGGAGAGGACATCTCTCCAGAGGATTGCACGGAAGACATGGGTTGGAAGGAAGCCGAAACGAGACGCTCAAGGAATAAGCAAGCCGCGGTTAGCGTTCCTGCTGCCAAGGGTTCGACCAAGGCTGGCGTTGCGGGAGTCGCTCGAGCCAGTCGTAGTAGGTATGACACCAAGCATACAATCGTGCGAGCTGGACGCATGCCGTCACTACCTAAGGACTTCAGCAAAATTGTGCTACGACCACGTGGAGGATTAAATATCTCGAGAATTGGCACTGGAGCCGTGGCAGACGCGATAGTACTGGCAGCCGGCGTCAAAGAGGAAGAGGCCATGCAGGACATCATCTGTTCCAACTTGCAGCAGAACATTATGGTGGCAAGCACTCCGGACCAAGACAGAACT